>QQSS02197776.1:0-12439 GCA_003687565.2 Craspedacusta sowerbii
GACACATACATAAGCACAAACATACATAAAACACATACACAAAACACACACATATACACACATATTTTATATATCACACTCTAAACCTCTTAATCAAAACATAAATTTATACTATCGATGACGCAGCTGTTATTGTTGATGTTGCAGAGGTTATTGGTGTACTTGCTGTTGTTGATTATTACGATGATGTTTTTCTTGTTAGTGTTGTGATTGCTGCTGTCGCCATCTTTGTTGTTGCTATTGTTGTAGTTGCTGTTGTCGTTGTCGTAGCTGTTGTCGCTCTTTTAGTTGTATTTTTTTTGTTGATGTTGCTGTTGTTCTTTTTCTTCCTTTTATCGTCGCAGATACGGTCGTCGTCAACGTTGCTGCTGCTGCTGCTGTTGTTGCTTCTACACAAGTTAGTTTTTTTTTAGAAGGATTCGAGGAATTAAAGATTTTGCTAAAAATAGTGCACAGTCAGCAAAGTGTCCACTTCGCAGGGTTATACCACATCAATTGTGGTGGATACTGCAAGATCCATCGCAAGGGAGACTTGCTACATTCTGTAATTTATACTGACTTATTACCCAGAGCGTGTGCGCAACACAGTAGAGAGTCGGCGTGCAGCGAACGAGCAAGGAGCATCTTAAAGCACGCGTATCACTTAACCTTCTTATATCATTGCGTGTACACCATAGCAATACAAACACTACAGTTACATTATCCGCCACAGATATGTCTTTACAAGAAGTAGAAACCTGGCAAAAAGAAAAACAAAAAAAAAACAACAACTGCGCAAACGCTATTTGCGCATGGGTAAGAGTCAACGCTGCGAAGACAGGTGACAAAAACGCCGAGAAAAAGATGAGCTCGGCTTGCACCGCGTGGAGAAGTCTTCCCATTAACGTTCCAGGTCGACAGCGAGTTTGCACTGGAAAAAGGAATCCGAACCATGATCACCTGTGCCGACCCCTGGCTTGAAGACTCCGGACGAGGAGGAGTAACAATTCCGCCAACCGACCAACTAGCAGACCATCCACGCGGCGGCCGGTGGGCAAGCAGGGTAAGTGACATGTTGTGGCTATCCTGTTTGACGAATCTCTTAAGAAGACCTAACCAGCAACAGTATGACATCGCCGTCTGCTGGGAAGGTCTTCAAGAAGAGTGTCTTCTGGTAACAGGGGACAGTGCGATGTCAGTTTCAAGATCGTTGGAGCATCGACCAGTCTTCCGAGCCTTTCTTTGAGGGCACGTATCGAGCTCTTTAGCTCTTTGAGAGGCTCAAACAACATCCGACGACTGGTCTCATTTGCTATCACCAACAATCGATGGACTGCGCATCCAGGGGAAACTCCTGGCTCTTCACCAACCAAACAACACTTCTACCATTTCCCCCAGCGTGAGCCGCGGCAGGGCGCTGTCAATATCTAACTCAGTAGAAGAAAGAAATAGGTTCGATGCAGGATGAAGAGATACAGAAACAAAGAACTATAGGAACGATGATCTCGCTCGACGGGGGCACAATAATTTCACCTGCTTAAAGTGCATCAAACGGACGTAAGTATGACGTTAAGGTCACATCTTCCACATATATGCATCGAATCTAACCACAGACCAAAATGAAATGCTGACTCGGCGCATTCCTTGGACAAGCGTGAACCACCCCGAACAAATACGCAACCTCCGGAGGCATCAGGCATTCTGCCATTGTCCGTCTATATGCATCGATGCATGACTGATCAGTCGGCAAACTTCAACCCCCCCCCCCCTTCCCTAAGGGCAAAAGCATTCCCGACCCTGATCTACGCTGTAAGACATACTCCTCCTTACATTCTGAGACGAAAAAACTATGGAATGCTTAGATAACGTACATCACGCAACGTAACGTAGCGTAACGTAAGGTTAACGCTATGCAATGCAACGTAACTTAACGTAGCGTAACGTAACGTTACGCTAACGCTACGAAATGTAATGTAACGTAACGTAACGTAACGTTAACAATTAGTAACGTTTAGTAGCGTAACGTAACTTGACGTATTAACAACGTAATAACGTATTTGCGCCACTTGGTTGCGCATTCCTACAAGAAAACAATCAGATTCTTGCTACCTTCACGAAGTCACCTCCTTGGATCATAAAATCTTTTATGACTCTAAAGGCAAATGCGATAATTATGCAGGAGCATTCAGAAGTTGAAGAACATCAAATTCAAAATAAATTAGCATAAACAACAGCCGATTACAAGACGCAACGACAGCCTGAAATTATAAGTTTTTTAGATGAGCCACAGGAGAAAATACATTATAATCCCTGAACGACATCACGAAGCTCTATGGAGGAGAGGGTCAAACGTTGCGTAACAACACGCATGCGCAAAGGAGACAAACTGGTCCGTAATACAGATTCATCCCAAGCTAGTCGATCACAACAGGCAATTAATGCGAATGAGCTTTGATTAATCTCGTCCATGTTTACGCCGAAATGTTGGTGATGATTCGAGCATGCGCGTGTGAATCTCAAACTCAAAGTTCCTACGATTAAAATCCCGCATTGAAAATTCCACGTTAAAACCCCAATATTAAACATTTTTGATCTTCATTCTCGATCAAAATTGCTATCTAGAAAATCTCAAGCTCGAATTCCCCATAGCATAAAAAAATGTCTACATCAAAAATCCTACTTAAAAATCCCAACAAAAACTCTTAGAATAAAATTCCAATAGGCATTGCTGGTATCTTGCGAAAACTTAATACAACTTAGCTTTTAGCACGTTTAAGAGGTCCCTGAGACTTACTTGTGTACTTGGCTTTGAGGATGGCAGATAAGTGTCTCTTAAATAGTACTTTACTAATTCTTAGATGAATTTTCGGATTAAGGATACTGTTAAGCAGACCGGGACAAGCATGTGTAAGCGATCTAATGCCGTATTTTACAAAATGTATCCTGGGAAAATCCAATGATCCACCGTTCTCATACCTTGTAGTAAGGTAACTATTAGGCCGAAAGAAGTTTGAAAGCAGACGGTTAGTCGCCAGACTTCCAATCATGCATAAAAAGAGATCTGCTTAATTCTCTCAGATCTCGCAGCTTTAGAATATCCATTATAAGGAGAGACATTATGGCCAAGTTAGGCTTCAAATGCATTTCACACACCTTAATATGTCACTTAAGGTGAAAATAAAGAACATAGTACCCATCAAAGCGGTTGCATCTTCATGAATGCATAAAAATAAAGATCTGCAAGCTTCAGAGGCATTTCTTTTCCAGATGCCTGGTCAAGTTACGAATTAAAAACGGCAAATTACATGAGCACAAAAGAAGACTTATAGCTTAAGGCTAAAAAATATTTTCGCAAATGTTAGCATGAGCACCACTTCTCAAGTAAGTGCTCCAGCTCCTCAAAAAACCCTGTTCGGGGAAAAAATTCTACGTCAGTCGGGTGATCTGGAAGGATTTGCAAGCAATCAGTCAGTATAGAAATGTTTTGCATATTTAACACAATAATGCAATACATTAAATGCAGTAATTCATGCTGATTAATAGACAAATACGTCCCTCCTTAACATCTGCTAGGATTTCAGATCTTTCCACCTCTAATATCTTTCTACATCTAACGAACTATTCAACTAGGGAAAAAAAACATCAAAAATCCTTTGCTGTAATAGAATAATTATCAATGCCTCAAGGTTGTCGCATGAGCAAGCTTTAAGGACAGCAATTAAGAAGTTCATAAATATGCGTTGCTTGTGCATTAAACAAAGACAAAATACACTTCCGTTGCTGATGGTCATCAACAAAACGTGCCTAGGCAAATATGAAAACCTTTTTACACGAATGCTAACAGTGAAAAAGTGCTCCTAGTTTCTAAATAGGTTTCCAACACTAAAGAAAGTTTTCTGTAGCTGTCTAGCAGACGGAACAATGTATTCCATACCTGTGAAAAGTGGCACCTTTGTACCCAACAGGAATTCCTTGTTTGTTCCTAGCAAGTAACATTTTATCAATCAGATATCAAGGAAATACAAACAGTAACATTCATGAATACATAAATATACACTCTTTAGTATACAAATTCATTTAAACACACATCACAAATAAAGTGTAAAGTTAGAAACACATATATAAAGGGCAGCTAAGCCATTATCAATCAATTTATTTTCACATCAGATCTTTGCATAGGCATTACAAGGATAGGTAGTACCATTCTTTGAAACACAAGATCAAAAGGAATAGATATAAAAAAACGATCACAATGTCTCCACGAGGACTGCTATTTGAATTATACATGCTAAAAGCAATATTTCGAAAACTTGAAAATGTCCCATGGTTAAAGTCTGGGATTGCGAAGGATCTCCACTTGGCTTTTATCTGTTTTTAGGTGCTAACATGCATTCATGTCTTGAGAGTAAACCATGAATTTTTAATACTTTATTTAAGCTTTACTCCACTGCTTCGACTTTGTCTCACCCAGAAATGCAAGATTCAATTCATGTTTGCTAATCAGGGAGTCAGTTGATCCAGTTCTAAGCGTTAACCTCTTACAGAGTCACACTTTTTAGATACAGTAGAAAAGATTAGATATTCCACGATTTGATGATCCTCAATCGTTGGAGTTGCACATTGTGCATTAAAATGAATAGAAATAGCTAAAAAAAAACATTGAGCAGATTCAATTTACCGATTGCTCATCTGATAAGCAACTTATCATGGGAATACAGTCTTTCGTTTGTGGAATATTGCATCTTCTATCAAATTTGAATATTTAATAGGATGTACTATTCGGCAAACAAGAAAATGAGAAGGGAAGATCGAGCGACAGATCCTAATAACTTGACCTGTTGCCGAGGAGACGAGCTAGGACATCATAAGCTCCTTGTAGTTTCTTGAAATGGGTTTCTTCCATGGCTTTCAAGCATGTATGAGTTCTAGTCATCATTAGGAAACTTTATTGCACAGGTGGAGATTGCCTTATCAAATATTTTATTTGTGCTAGAATGTAATCACATAGGTCCATATCTGCAGCCAGAAAGCCAGGAGCCAACTCTTAGGAGGGACCACTGTAGATGAATATAGTAGCTCAGCATAAATCATTCTTTTATGGACAGGTTTATAATACATGATGCATGATTAAATGTCCTGGTATCTGAGCAACTGGAATATGCGTGGGATGGAGTTTGCCATTGTAGCTTTATTAGTATTTAGTTATTTTATTGACGTCGTTGTTCCAAGCTCACTAACAGGGTCAAGGCTTAAGTTTGGCATTACTATGATATTTCTTCCTTCTTCATTATGCTAAGGACACATTGTCCTTTTATTATTTCTGGTTCAGTAACAGCTTTAAGTCAATTCCCAATGTTGACTGGTGTCTATCCTGTGGTACATCTTGTATTGACTTGTATTGACTGTCTCTTTACAGCCTTGCCACAAAAGCTTAGAGAAAAAAAACTAAAATACAAAAACAATATTCTAACATCTGGGAAGGCACTAAACCAGCCTAAATGTCTATGGGAAGGCATTTCTAGTCCTCAAGTATACTATGAGGAGTTTTCTTCCAAGAAGGTTCTTTGTGCTCTAGGCTATTGCCAATCTGCCCATCGAATCTTTATGACTGCTGGTTATCGTTGGCTAGCATTTGAAGTTATGCTTACGCTCAGTGCTTAGATAGAAAGTGTTTTTTTTTGGAGGAGGGCATAATGCCCTTAAGTACTCATCTACTGCTAGTTTCATTAAAGGCAAATTATATCCAATAGAAGGTAGTTTACTTTTCTTCAGTGAAATTAGACCACAACTGTCTATATTAACTGTTCCTCCTTGCAAGGTGTTTATATGTTTTCTATGCAATTGAAAAAAAGATGGCAAGTGTGTTCAAGACATCAGGCATAATTTTCAATCGATTTCGTTGACATGATTGCAGCTGGTTAGGTTAACATAAACTTGTGTATTCAAAATATGCTACTGCTTAACCCAATATTTGCTAATACATAACTAAGAAACCGAGATACCACTGCTAAACCACTACAAAAACTGAAAAGTTTTCGCACATTCTCTCACATGTAAGCTTTGACAAAAAAAAAAAATAAGAAAGCAAACACTAAAACAGTGGAAGCACCTATAAAATAAACCCTGCAAACAAAATCTTGCTTTTCAACATTAGTGCATGGCATGAAAGGCAAATACTAGTTAAAATTCAACACTAACTTGTACTCGCCAGTACAGAACTGACGGAAATTTTCAGCTGTCTTTGGGACAACATCAGCAAACAATTCCATTTTGATACGACCAGAGTCCTGATGAACAAAAAACTTGACAAATAATATGATATTCTGACTTAACGTAACATACTATGTAACTATGCCTGGATGAATACCAACATGAATCAAAGCTATAAAAACATTCTAACTTCATTCATAGCTATTCTAATTATAAGAGTGACCCCAAAATTATGTTGAGCAATGTCTCAAAGGCTTCAGACACCCTCAGACACGTTCTGGATCAGCATGCATGTGTTGCTCATCGACATGAAAAGCACAGAAACAAATGGAAGAAAATTGACAAGCAATAATAGTTTTCAAAGTCACCTACTTGGCCACCAATAGTCACATCAAAAAATACAACAGGATTCATAGGGTTTGAAGCTCCAGTTGCCATATTTTTCTTGAAGATTGCTCTGTTTCAACTACAGGTTGATTGAGTTAGCAAAGTCATGACCTAAACAGATGAAACAAACTTGAAAACTTGCAAGACAAGAGACGAAAATATAAAGCAAAATGCAACAATTAAAGCAAATGTGGGCAGGCAAAGTCTCAATCGTTAACAGCACCAAAAGAGAGCCCTACTTTCTGATGGAGCTATAATAAGCTATAATACAATCACAAATGCCTAACTGATCTTAGCTAGCAGCAGTAGTTGGCATGGCATCATGTCCGGAAGTTTTACTGAACACGCCATACAGAATGCCCAAAGAGTTAGCAGAACGACCTAGCTTCTCCTCGCATCCAAACTTTCCCGCCTCCTCCATGCTTCCCGCGTGGATTCACGAGCAGCACCACGGAACTGAAAGTGCTTTCGTCTGACAGGGTGGCAGGTTTTGCTTAGTGTAGTTACTACGGTGTAGGCTAAGTTGCATTTGACCGCATGTCGGAAATTATTTTAATGTGGTTTGCACGTCTTGCGCTCTCTCGAAGCGCTTTTGTTCGTACCTTTTGCAAAGATCGGTCCTTGCTGTTGTGTTATTTCTGATTTTGAATTGCTAAACAAGGGTTGTTTACATAGATGATTTGCATTTCTGACGAGTGATGCGCTCCTTTGAGGTTAACGATGCGAATGCCCGGCATACTGTATGCCATTTTATTTACGTAGTTTAGTGCTTTATCGGTATCGGGAAGCCAAGCAGAGTACCTCCTTTGGTTTATGGTATCATAAGTAAAGCATAGGTGGCATTGTGTCAAGTGCCATGGTGTGCTTCAGTGTCTACCCGGTAATTTGGAATCCGTGGTCGTGGTCACAATGAGTGCATTGCTTTTGGAAGATAACTGGTCTCTACCATTACAAGCTCCTCATGGAGTTGGTGATAGATCTTCAAAAGAAAAGTTGGACTTGATTTGTGATAAGCACAAGGCCCAATCAATTCACAAGCAGTCTGTCATTGTTCACATTATTGATGGATACATAATAGAGGAAAGCAACCTTCCTTTCAAGGTATAAAATTTTTATTATTTAATATCCTTATTGTTCTTGGTCCTGGCATTTCCATTTAACTCATGGCTAAAAAGGTTTTGAAATCATTTAAGTGTTGTGGTGAGATTGTGTTGTTATAGTTTCTTATAAACGTACCGGACTTGTGCTCATCAGACATGTATGGTGTACTTCATGTTTTAACGTAAAAGTTTCATTTGTTTTCAGTCAAGTCATGGATGATAATTCTTCTTATTTGCTGATGTATATACTGTGAAAATACCAAAGAGCGTGATACAAGAAGTTCTAAATCTTGTAGAAGCAGTCTTAGTGCAAAATAGATGCAACAAGATTGCCTGCTACCCAGCAATTTGATTTTTGTATTGTGTCCAAAGTCACTCAGCCATGGGGTGGCTTTAAACATAAGGTCTTAAAAGACATGCAAGTCATAAATAGACAATGCGTTGGGCTGCAAATAGGGAAGAGGTCAAATAATAAAGTTTTTTTTACAATTAGATGTTGCTTTGTGACTTTCTAACCTAAGACTTTCAAGTAAAGCAGTGTCCCCTATACAAGTTCAGCTGTGTCATACAAAATTTAATGCAAAAACTGCATCTTTGCGAACATAACCCTTCTTTTGAAAGCCTGAGGCTATTAGGCAGGGAAAAATAGAAAACATTGACGTGTACCACCTTGTTTAAACTAATAAGTGTTTTTGATTTGGTTAAAAAATGATCAAGCTCTCTGGAAATTTAAGTTGCGTCCTGCTGGTCCTTGGATATGGAAGAACTGTTTGGATCAATTCTATCATTCTGGTGGTATAGAACGCATGAAAAGAATTATTTGAAATGTTGCATTATGAGAAGTATAATTTATTTGATTAGGTACCAGACTATCCACTCAAAGTTCAGTAAAAGTCACTCCTATCTTCATTGACAATCTGAGGCGACTTAAAGCAATCAAAAATTAGAACCTTACAAGTAATTAGGATGACACTTAGCGGAGCACTTGTGACAGTTTTGTTATGATGCCTAGGCTCAATCTGGCCAAGGCAATAACAGTAGGGGTTACTGTTTCATAAGGTGTGTATGTGTGAATTGCTATGAGCATCATCATTTTTAGGTGGACCAGGCCAAACTGTAAGTGTGGCTGTGAAACAAATTTTCCTGATCAATTCTAATGTCACGCCTTAATCCGAAGTCACCCCCCAGTTTACGGTAGATCATTTTGAGAGTTCTTTGAGCTGTGACTGCCACATTTATGCCATTTGTCCATTTTTGAAGGCACCCATTATAGTATGTAATTTTAAGTGTTTTTATCCTTAGCAATCTTGTCTTGTTTGTTGTTCTCACACATTTAGAGGTCTAGGCTGTGTTGTTTGCCCTTGCAGCTAATGATAGCGGGCATATATCGTTTTTTACAGTGCCTTCATGTCTGCAGAGGCTTTTATATCTTCTTCTTGATTTATTACTGCTATGCGATATCTATCGTTGCTAATTGGGCTTACCATTGGGCTAATTGTCCTCACGGGATATGGGACTTGACATGGTAGAGGGAAAGATGTGCAATTTAAAGAGTCAATACATTTTCTTGCATGCCGGAAAATTCATTTTGACTTAGGAAGCAGTAAGAAAATTTGTCATTCTTTACGTACATGTTGAGCAAGTTTTGATATCTAATCCTAAATAAGTCTTCCTGGATAACTATTTATCCTAGGTAGCTGCACATTTTGACACATCTTCAAGATCACAATATCTCTTTTTGTCAAATTTATTCCTGATTTGTGGGTTTGGTGTATAATATTAATTGCCTGCACAAATTGGGTGTTTAACTCGTAAGTGTTTGCCCTGCTACATCTCTTTATTTGCCACGCGATTTTTAAATATTACTTCTCGATTGATTAAGCACCTTTTCTGCTAGCCTATCTATTTAAACCCTTTTTCCTTGGTTCCGCCATGAATTTCAAGTTACATCTTGCAGCGGTGCCTTCCTCAGTAGCATTTCATAAGGTCCTCTTCAGTGACGTTGTTTCCGATATTATATGTAAAGGGAGATGATGAGGACTCAGAAGTGGAAGATGAGGCCACGACTCAGGCATCAGCTCCTGCCATTTCGGACCCAGATCCACAGAAAAGCAGCGAAGATTTGCATGTTAAGGGTAAAGTGCTCCTTGTGAGCCCTTGTTTATCCTCGTTTTCCTTGGACGCCGTTGTGAAGAGCTGATCTTGTGTATGAAGATTAGTCTCGCTCTTATTGAATACTATTTCACTATGTTATGACTTCTTACACTATTGCTACTTCCAGTACTCTTTTTACGCTGCTATTAACTGCTATTAATATAATTAAAATTATTCTACTATTTTAATGATGTTTGTCGCTATTGTTACTTCGTATCGGGTTTTGGGACATCTTGTAATATTATATCTTATAATATTTTACTTGCAACTAATTTTACTTAATATTAGCAGACGGCACCTGCGGATAACCAGTGCAGCGTACGTCATCCATGCTTTGACGGAGCGCTTTCCGTTTTATAGATTCGTTCTCTGCTCCGCACCAAGATGACCGAGACGAGCTGATGTCTCTACTACCCATGACGTGCAAGTATTGTCGAGGTCCGCTGCCTGAAGATCGGGCGATGTGGGGAAAGCGTTTCTGCAGCGTTTCGTGCAGCAAGAGGTACAGCGTCAATTGCTCGCAGCGTGTGCGCCGGGCCTTGCAACAGAAGCGCAGCCAACAGGCGCAGATCGCTCAAGGCAAAGGCGAGACGGCGTCGGTGGCTTCACCCACTCGTGGTGCTGCAGGCAACCGAGGAAGAGGCGTAAAGCGGGTACGTTAAGCCATATCTGTTATGCGCCAGTTCTTTTACAGCGCCTTCTTCTGCGTGGCTTATTCCCAATGATTTGGATGCTTTTTTTTTGTGGTTTTGTTTTTTTGCTTGGATTTCGTCTTAGCATCATGTGGTTTGTTCCATTTTCGGGCTCCCTTCCTACTAGGAGGGTATAAAATATACCATTTATTCCTCCATTGCGATTGGTCTGATGTGACGTGATTTCGCGGCAGTTATGCTTGCAAGATGGCGACCAGTCTGCAGTCGTTAGGACTGTTTGTTTATTTATTTGTTGGTTAAGTCTGACCGTAACCCGAACTCTAACCATAATACTTATCCTTACCCTAACCTTAACCCTAACCCTAACCCTAACCCTAACCCTAACCCTAACCCTTAACAAACTCGAGCAAATCCTCAAGCAATTGACATTTTCTATGAAATGAAAAAAAAAATTCATTCGAAGACAATTAAGTTTAAGTATCCTGGCGTGCAGCCGCAACCGTATTGATCTTCGCCGCATGTCAGCTTGATCACTCGCAGATTGAGGAGTAAATGGTAGCTTTACGGTATTCTAGCGTGACTGTGTATTTCGTTTTTAGTGGCCAATGCGGCGGTTTTATCGGCTTGCTCTTTTCAGGGTCATCGACTGTCGTTCTCTGGTGTCTCGCAGCTGGACGGGTCCACACGGAAGGGCGCTTCTGTACATGAGTCACCAGCCTCTTCTGTTGCTCCAGGGTTTAACCAATCCGCTTCAGAGTCTGTTGCTTTTCACACACCTATCTCGAACTTGTTAGGTATCTATCACGGTTCAGACTCTCCTGTTTTTGCTAATGTGTATTTATGTTATTCGGTGCATGGTTTTGCTCTTGCTTCATGCCCCCGCCTGCTTATTTACCGACCGCTACGTGGCTGTTTAAACCTGATTCTACGCATTGATCTGATTACCCTGATGCTTGACTCTAATTGGCAATCTGGCCTCTAGTACTCTAGACTGTATTGGACTTGAAATACCCTTTAACTATACGGTTTATCCATGAACTTTTATCGATAATCCTTTTGCCTGATGGGGGTGTGAATTTATGTTTACAGATCTTCCGGAAATTCGTTTTACATTCCCTCCCCGTTTCCCGCTTGGCTTCGGCCTGGAGGATGATGATGTGGAGGACGAACTTTACGATGGCGTCGAGCCCCTCAGCAAGTACGCTTGCGTCCCTATGGTAGCCTGGTCTGTGCGCCAAGTAGCTGATTATATCAGGTATGAGACTCGCTGTATTCATACCTGGCTAAGCGGATTTTTCTTAGATGTTTTTGAAACTCTAGGCTTTGTTTTCGTGTAAGAAATAGCCTTTCTGAGGTCGCCTTTTGTGACTCTTCTTGGATCAATGTTTTTCTTTGACCATTCTCCGTCTTAGGCATATTTAGTTACCAGGCGCTCGTGTTCTCGAAATCAGCGTAAGGGGAAGAGCAGCTGCAGAAATACTGGGCTTGAAAGACAATCGTTTGTTTTCTTGCCATAGTTCCATTCCGGGTTGTGCATCATACGCTAGCAGGTTCGAAGCGGAGGAGATAGACGGGAAAGCGTTGATGTTGTTGAAGGAGGACCACATGGTTCACGAGATGAACTTGAAGCTAGGACCCGCTTTAAAAATCGCCGCTCAGTTGCGGAGCATCAAACTGAGCCACGGACTCAGTTGTCGGACGAAGTATTTAAGTTCTCCTGTATAAGCTGTCGCGATGCGGAATTGCGTTTGGTTGTGTGTTATTTATGAAGAATTTCTAAGCTGCGTAAATTTTTTTTTCGCCCTTTCAGAGAAAGATATTCTACGTTTTGTACCTGTTTTTTGTTTCTCATTTGGTCAGAGGATCGTTGTTGTGGTTGTTATTATTTTTATTATTATTATTATTATTATTATTATTATTATTATTATTATTATTATTATTATTATTATTATTATT
>QQSS02197787.1:0-12438 GCA_003687565.2 Craspedacusta sowerbii
ATAGATAGATAGATAGATAGATAGATAGATAGATAGATAGATAGATAGATAGATAGACAGACAGATAGATAGATAGACATGTTTCGACAAAGCCATTTTCATTTTCAACTTAACCTCACAAGGATATTTTTGCGGAGTAGGCGTGAATACACCATTCGTTTTAAAACTACATACACGATAAACGCAATTCGCGCGGGAGAAATAAATAGTTTTTCAAGTAACTGATACTAAGCGACAATCAATTGTTATGGTACTATGGTAAGAAGGAAAGCTAGGAAAAAAGAAAGGAACGAAGAATATAAGCAGGTGGAGAAGAGACGGACCTGACAGATAAAGTTAGAGTCAGGTGGTTAACTTGGATTTTAAGGTTAGGACGTTCCCAGTTGATAGCCAGCTTTAGCTTCCTCCCCGAGCATGCATTCTTGCCATCACTTCCATGCAAATGCTTTCATTTTTGCGAGGTTTGGGCCAAGCCTAAATGCCCTTCGACCCGTGTTGAAAAATGACTGGAGGTTTCTCCAATATAACTGGCATTACTGCCGGTACAAATAAATGTATTAATATCTGAATCATTCAGGAAGCTGGTTTCTGCTTAGAATATCAGTAACCTTATTAACATCAGTGTGAAGCCCGAATCATGAACTGTTAATTTTGTATATGAGGTCAATGAGGGTATAGATTAAACCAAGCTTGTAAGTGAATGCACAACAGCTATTAAAATTGAGCATGTGACCCGAAAAGGTTTTCTTACGAAAAATATTTGTAAAGAAGTTCTTATTTTTTGAGCGGTCGACTAAGACATGCAAAAATGGCTGTTTTCCAGCCACCTTATACTCCACCGTAAATTGAACATTCGGATGCCTTGTGTTAAGGTACTCCAAAAATGACGTATCTTCGCTTGTGGTGTTAAACGGACAAAATATGTCGTCGACATATCGACGGTAAAATATAGGTATTGGAACCCTGCAATTAATCGCACACCCTCATGAAAACCCATGAAAAGGTTAGCAAGCAAATAAAAGAATCATTAAAATAAGAGTGTGTTAGAGCTAAAGCAAACGATAACAGTGGTTAGTAGTCATGGGTATCGTTAACTGCAATATCAATGTTTTCATTTAAAGGAATATTAATAAACAAGTTACAAACATCAAGCGACACCACTGCCTTACCGCCATTACTTACCTAGTTAATTTCTTTAACAAAAGAGAACGAATCTGTTGCTTGTGTATCAGGAATATGAGGAGAAAGAAGATCAGATAAGAATTTTGCTAAATGATAGTTATAGGTAGAACACGAAGGGGCGGAAAGATGGGGTAGAAGTAAATGGTAGGTAGCACATTTATACGCACCGGAATAGGACCACGGGGATAAACATGCTTATAAATTTCATCACTCAAAAAATTAGTATGTTTTAAAGTTCTAAAATATCATTGTAACGTTGGATCCACTGTAAGCTTCTTAAACTTTGAATCGGTCAGACTTTTGCTGACGGTCATGACGTAGTCTTCTCGGTTGTTTAAAAATAGCGTGTTTCTTTAGTGTATTAGCCAACGGCTTGTAGTAAGAAGAATAGTTATCAGCCAGATGCGAAAGTTGAGCCCGTACCAACATGAGAGTGGTCGTGCAGGTTTTCTTTAATAGAATAGCTATGACGCTTCAGTTAGTACATCAGTTTTACACAACTTTTAAGGGGGAAGGGCAAATTGCAATCTATGTTTTTAGAATCTCACTCGTCTCTTGTTAAGGTGTAAGATGACAGGTTAGTAATGACATCTTCCTGTGTATATGGAATTGCTCTGGATCCCGTTAGGTTCGCCAGTTTCTTTTCATAAGCCATTCCACGTGACCTTTTATTTCCACAACATTCCGACGAATAGCTCTGTACAACATACGCTATTCCACGCTAGTAGCAACATTACGAATATCTTTAATTACACCCAGCAGTTGCGAATTAATTTTCCGCAGTTCACTTGTCCGCTTCTGAAATGCCGAGCAAAGCAGTCGCTTACGTATAATTTTATTATCCCGCGAATCACAATAAAGTCTTCGGAAACACGTTAGGAGTGAGGCAGGACCTAAAGAACTTCAAATCTAGATCAGCCTTCTGCTTACTGGTAGTGGTATTGTAAATATGTATTCTCAGGCTGTTAATATTTGAATTATGTGTACCTCATTACAGTTTTTGTCTTACTTCAGTTCTAAGGACAGCCTTCCTGAATGCTTCAGATCCGGTTTTATCTATAAGTTTGCTTGTGCCGGCTGTAGTGCCAGTTATATTGGAGAAACCTCCAGATGCATTTCATCACGGGTCCAAGGACCGTTCTGGCAAGGACAAGGATATGCATGGAAGTGATTGAAAGAATGTATTCTCGGAAGTGTGTTTTTCCGATTTAGATCACGCACCGACTGACTTCCAGAGGAAGTTAAAGGAGGCTATGTTTATCAACTGGGAACGTCCTAACCTTTATATCCAAGTTAACCACCAGACTCTAAATTTATCAGTCTAGTCCGTCCCTTATACACCTGTCTTTTTTCATCCTTCATTATATTTTCTCCTAGCTTTCCTTGTTACCATAGTACCAAAATAATTTGATTGATTGTCACTAACTATCAGTTACTTGCAAATTATTTATTTCTCCGGCGCGCATTGCGTTTATCGCGTGAGTGGTTTTAAAGTGTTCTATCTATGAACGATCGGTGTTTACACGCCTATTCCGTGTAAATATCCCTGTGAATTAGTTTTGTTAAGCAGCGTGTTGTGACATAATTGCTGTCATCTCGATTCATTTTGGGTTTTCTCAGTTGAATCTCTAGCGCCTCCCTTACTTTCCTAGGGAAATGGTTGCGTTCAGCAGAGATTGTTTTTACTGTAGTCCAATCAGATTTTCCAGCACCCTTCGAAGCATTTTCGCTAAGTCCAGAATTTTTCCACTTTGCTTATATATATGTGTATATATATATATATATATACACATATATATATGTTTGTTTTTTTCTGTTTTATAATATTGACGTACGGACTTCGGGTCATTCGACAAAGTGTTGGGAACTTTTGAATTTTGAATCTAATTCCCAATCCTTTTATTACTTTCACTGTTTTGCCCCTGTCACTGGCTGTCATATTAGGTTCTCTACGCGAAAATGTTCAAAGCTGGTGAGGGTCATGAAAAATGTAGAGCCCTCTTCCCCATTTCTTTCACAAGCTGTATGATTAGCAGCATTTTAACAGGTTGTGTAAGACTTACAACCACTGTGGTTGATTATCAACCATTTTGCTTTTTGGGACGGTAGAACTTGCATAAGATAATTGTTTTTATGATGCCAGTCGATGACGTGTTTTCTTTCCAATGGAAAAGTAAAAGCGATGTTCTAAAGAAAGCTCTATTTGTTTTCTTTAAGATTATCATGAGCTGAGATTATCATGTTTGTAGGCTTCTGTTACATTTCACCTATTTTATCCTATGCTGTGTTTTTGCATACATGTAACTTGAAACTTTCTTTAAGCCTGTTGCTTGGTTGATTTTAGGATCAGCCGCTGTCCTTGGATTCCATTAACAGTGGGTACACTGCATTGTATGGCAAATTTAAATCTCACTCTTTGCGAGTCAAGGTTTGTTAATATTCTTAATGCCTCCACAGACTTTATTGGAGAACTTCCGGGCTGAATCGTTAAAAACATGTTGTATGTGAATGGCAGAATATGTTGTACATGAGCTGTTGTCAGTTGAGGGATCTCTTCAATTTTATTGTAATAAATAATGGACGTGCGTATTGTTGCTATAAGGAACTAATCGATTGAAATAATTTACATTCTAATGTAATGATTTTGGGTCCGGTGAAGCACTCTCGTGCTGCTACGTTTCAATTATTTAAGGTGCTACATACTGGCTTTAATGGCGATTGCTCTTTCTGTTTCGTAGAATATCATGGAGCAAATTGAAATAAGAATTGATGACAATCCAGAGTAAGTGAACCTTTGGGGTTTTTGACTCCTGCAAAACATATCTATGCATGGATTGTTTATTGAAAGCATTGTTTAGAGACCGAGTAGCAATTTCGGTCAAAGTACGCCTCGAGAATCTTTAAGTGAAGCATCTGGCTGATTTCTATTCTTTTCGTATTTAGGTACTTGTCTACGGTATCAGACTGTCAGCAAAGTTTCCTTGAGTATCGATGGCAGCTAGTAGCGCCCACAGTAACGGACGCAATACAACGATTGGTGCTGTTGCACCCGAAGAACCCTTGCACACTAGTAAGAGCTAATAAATCTTTAACTAGACAGCACCGCTCTTCGTGCATGATTGTTGGCCTCCTTGTTTTCAATTTCATTGATATAGAATTAAACAATTTTTATTACGTAATGCGTGCTTAAATATGTTCATTTTATGAAATTAGCTTTATGTATATGAACAGTTTTTTAATTTAGAGGACGTTGGTTTTGGAAATCAGTCACCATTTTCAAACTATCATAGACTAGATTACAACAAACTACTTATAAGAAGAAGCACGTCAATTTTTTTAACAGTGTTAAAGCAGCGCTGAACATGAGAAGCGTTGGCCCTCAGGAGAGCGAAGCTAATTTGACATAGCAACTTGGCCAAAGCCAAAGCAAAGTTTTGCGGACATTATAAACGTCATTACATTGCAACATCACTCTTTGTAATAATGAGAGATTGATCGAGATGATGGTGAGAGAGGAAAAGATACGAAAATGCGATTTAGAGAGAGAGAGAGAGAGAGAGAGAGAGAGAGAGAGAGAGAGAGAGAGAGACAGACAGACAGAGAGAGAGACAGACAGAGAGACAGACAGAGACAGAGACAGAGACAGAGACAGAGAGACAGAGAGACAGAGAACGAAGGTTAACTTGAGTGTTCAGTTACGGCTCTGAACCAGTAACTGTACATGTCCCCCTTCAATTTCATCTGGAAATCAGTGTGCGCGTGATCTAAAACCGGGAAGTACTTTTTGGAGCGCACGACTTTACAATCACTTTCCTGCTAGTGCTTCAACACTTGAGTGTTTTTGTCCTTACCTATCTTCTCCTTGATGCATCTACTTGCAAGGAATTCAGCGAACTGGTTTTAAATGAGAATGTTAGTAACCTTGGTTTATCCGAATGAGATCTTTGTCATAAATTGTTAAGTTTGAAAACACGATACATTGTTACCTTTATTAATCTAATCGTATAAGTGTTGGTACAAAATCTATTAAAAGTTAACAAAAGTTCTGTTAACGCGTTTTTGCCGAAAATAGGAGTGAGAGAATCTTTGTACGTAGTGCAATCAAGAAGAACATTTAGAAACGGGGACTACCTTGTACCTTATCTGCCTCTACAGCAATTTCATGGTAGGTTGTCTAGAGTCTAGATATTTGAGGAAATGGATCAGTTCATCAGTTGAATTAAGCAGAAAAAATTCATCATCAGCAGATCTATGGCAAAAGGCTGATTGCGTGTGTTACGTTATATAGCCAAAGGCTTTAATGTTCATTCATCAAATTGGAAAGAGCAGGGCTTAAAGGAAAACCCTTTATTGTACCCATCTTTTTTAAGTTTGGGTTTACCAGTGTTGAAGTTAGGATTCTTATGTAAAAAAAAAAATAATCACGGTAATCACGGCAGTATCTATTGTTTGAAGTAAAGTTTTGTTAGTAAACAAACTGCAAACATCAAAGGAAACCTGCATGGTCTAAGTGTCCGAAACGTGGGAAGAGAAACGAGAAATGGTCTTGTTGGTGCAGGTAGCAGTTTATCATTACCGTATCGCAAGCATCGGACTAAGCAATTGAAATTGTAAACAACGCATGGCTTGCTCGCAATCTTTTACTTTCCTGCTAGCTGAATTCGCACCCGTACTTTGCATACCAGGTGCTTTGCGCGCCCTCTTGTCATCCTAGTAAGTCTTATTAACGTTCATGCGATCTCATCGGCAATATTGTCGTCCTAGGTACGGGGGCGGGTAACGCAGTTTTCGACTAAGTCCTTTTTCATCTTCCTGCCTGCTTTTCAACCTTGCGCAGGTGTCCCTTAAGTGGGAGTGCCTGGTACTTGGGAGCTTGATAGATGCGCACTGTCTACAACTCACTACTCGATTAGGTTGAAGCTGTTTTAGCTCTTTCTGGCAATATGCAATTCTGCTTGATGTTGTTGTTGTTGGTGGTGGTGTTTTCTCACTCACTCTTTTTTTGTATGTTCGTGTTCGTTAGAACCGAAGTTTTACATAAATTATGAGTGCTAACCTTTGCTTTGAAGATTCCAAGGGTCTTGTTTGCTTGACTAATCAGCGGCCATAGATTAGATAGCCGCACTTCTTAGATGACAATTTTAAATTAAAATTTCAAACTTCTTTATCCGGCAGCAGTTGCCCATTTTGCGCGATGGGCGATGTTTGTAGCAACAGCAGCTATGGTGGCTGGAGGATCACAGGAAGGTGTGTATTTAGTTCCTTCCGTCTTCAGAGTGGCACGGTGCTTGTTAATCCGGGCATACCAGTCCCTCAGTTGAAATAGAGAACTGGGTTTTAGTTGGGTCTAACGAGTTTGCTCCTTCAATCGTGCTAATCCGATGAACAAAGAGATATCCGACCAATCCTAAAAAAGGCATGACTCCAGAAATGGGTACGACAAAGAAGCAGCCTGTGAGCTGCAACTCTAGTTTGTGATTTACGAGCTTTCACCAGTTGGACTAGGAGACCGTCCGGCGTACGTGTTCGTTGTGAAAGTGTACGATGCAGTTAACCAATTGTTCGAGAGGCCTTACACCCGTGCTGATGTGGTTGACGAAAACGATGTAAAGCCCCTCGGTTACGTGGTGACGGCGGCCGGTCAGATTTCAGCGTTTTCATCACTGCTGACTTCGCGCCTTTGGGTCGCACCTCAGTCTACTTTCCCGATCAGAGCGGTACTGGTGTCGACAGACTGCGTATACCGCTTGCCTATCAAGGAAAGAGCGATGATGATCTGACTGATGAACGAAAACAATGTGGTTCCGTCAAGCAACCCAAAGGGATAAGCGAGTTTACCTTTTTCTAAATGAGCGCTCTCAGTAAGTAATGACGTTGGCGGTATGGGTCAATGCGAGCCGCACTGATTCGTTCATGTTAAATGTTTCGGATACGGATTGAGGGCAGCCGTTACTTTCGGCTTGGAGTTTGTACACGGTGCGTCTGGTTGACGAGAGGGATCGTTCGCCAGTGCTCCAGTCGTCGATGGTACGAGTCTCAGTAAGTGAGGAGAGAGAGTCAGACTTCAAAGTAATCAGACTTTCAGCAAGTGACGGCGATGTAGATCTAAATAGAAAAGTGAGATACCACATCATGGAGAGTCTTCCTGGCTTTCAGTAAGCTTCTCGAGAATAGGACTGTATCTCTGGCTCGTAACTTGAATTACCGGATGATGCCCGCGTACGAGAGACTCGGCAGGTGCGTTCTGGTTCGCAGTCGATTCTGGTTCGGGTTTGTTATGAGTATTGAGAAATCTGGAATCGAAGGTTGCCACCTACGATCGTCATATTATCATAACACCTACATATTTGCTTCTCATGGTTGGTCACTGCCTCTTAGCGCAGCTTATTCTCGTGCTATGGTGCTGGAGTTCATCTAAGGCGTCAATTTAGGAATGGTGCGTGGAGGGCCAAAGCTTATGCAGTCAATATAGCTAAGGATACAGGAAAATGAATTAGAACGGCAATTGGAGATTTGTTAGTATAGCGTCAGTTAAATTAAATAGAAGGGGAGATTCCGCACAGAAGGCACGATTTCACGTTCTGTTTTGGTAAGCAAAATCTCAAGCAAGTACGGATCTCGCCGGGCTGTAATGCAGCAAACAAATTTAACTACGTTCTCGTTGATAAGAGATGAAAAGCATATTTCTTAGCATCTCACGTATCTAGGAGGTAATTTTGGCGTTCTTCCGAGATTAGGCACAGTGTTACGTCTTTCGCCTTGCTTTTAATATTTATGCTGAAAGAGCGATACGCATTAGATGGCCGTAGTAAAGTACTTTAGTAACCCCTATTAACCTGTTGATTTAAGGCCACAGCGAGCTAGAACTTAGTTTATTGGGCAAAAAGCTTACGATTGTGCTAAAACAGTTGCTGGCAAACTACTGGAGCTTGCGGCATTAACGCCTTCTTAGGGTTTTCTGACCTCAGTGCCTAGAAAATGAATTGATATTGGGCAGATTAAAGACGAAAAAAAATAATTGTTATCTCTAGAGAAGGAGACTAGAATAGTTCATATATGTGCCATCAGGTAGGTTGAGAGCGTACTCTAATCGACAAAACGCTCGTGTTTGCAACGTCTGGCTTGTGCAAGTAATTCTAGTTATTGCAGCATTGAAAATTTTTGTAGTCCTGATCCCGATCCCGATCCCAAGTTCGATCGTCTCAAATAATCGTTTTAGTGTTTCTATTCGTCCACAGGGTTATATCATCGTCAGTGCGGCATCGTTTTTAAGCATTTGAGAAGCCGGGAGCTACGGACACTTTCGTTAAAAGGCTTCACTCTATAAAAGTAAATTAGGTGGCTAGGCAGGTCACTCGCCGTTATTCCGTTTTTTAATGTAAAATTTGAAGCTATCTTTCTTTGCCGATATTGTGGTACTTGGATGCTAAGCAGGTAGGAATATGACTTGGAGGTAAACCCAATATATATTGAAGGTTTGGATCGCTACTGTGGATGTTGTGTGGCTCTGGTAAAGCTGCTGCGTGCTCTGTGCTTGCCTTATTCGTGTGCTTGTTGGTGTTGAGTAGCGCACCACCAGAAAACCGGAACCACAGTAGCAATTATCTTACCTTGTTGATATAGCGAAATTTCTAACTATGAGTATATATACAACTAACTGTTACTAAGTGACAATCAATTAGCGGACAACCTAACAACGGACTTGACTGACAAAGTTAGAGTCAGGTAATCTAACTTCATCTGTTAGGTCCGTCTGTTCTCCACCTGCCTGCGCTCTTCTTTCTTTGCTTTTTCACCTAGCTTTCCTCGTTACCATAGTACCATAACAATTTACTTTATTGTCACTTGCTATCAGTTAATTGTATAATTATGTATATCTCCCGTGCACGTTGCGTTTATTGTGTAAGTGGTTTTTAAGTATATATTAATATGCGTGTTTTTTCTTTCTGATGTTTCTGTAGTGAAGTATATCTTAAAACTCCAAAAAATTCTTTGCTGAGTATGCTGTTATCATATTTGTTAGAATTCTTGCTGTCTTTAAACACTTTTGTGTTGTTTAGTTTCGTTCAGGTTGTTCAATATTGGTGCGTGTGTGTCACGATGAGTACCAACTGTACTACGAGTTCTTCTCGACGGGGAAATCGAACCTTGAGTGTGTTCACTAGCTTTGATTGCTTTGGACTCATCCTGCTGATATCATGTGTGCCTTGTCCGGTGAACCAGAAAGCTGGGTTGATAAACTTTATGTTTATAAACATTTAAATATTATAGCATGTATTTCCAAAATCAGGGTAATTCATATTCATGTAGGGATTAGAAGTCATCATCACGCTCCATAGAAATTTTGGTTTCGCACACTGCCAAAAATTTTAGTAATTAGGGGTATACTACGAAAAGAAAAATTTTGGTCATGAGCGACATAATGGGAAAAATTGGTAATTAGCCATATACTACACAGAAGAATATTCTATGTCAAAGTTAGATAGGGCGACCCTTGATTCCTCTGTTTCTTGTATGGTTTCGTTTATGCCTTGCTTTCTTGTTGCAAGTTCTCCTCTTTTAGGACTAGTTTCCTTTTTTTGTCATGCAAAAAATCAGGTGTCATGCCAGACACCCTTGATGAAGCTGAAGCTTAAGCTTCTCATAACGATTTAAGTTTTAATCTTCTCATAAAGATTATGAAGTCTCATAAAGCGCATGATCTGGTCGTGTCAGACACCAGTTTTCCAACATTTTGTAACCAATGTGGTTTACTTTCTATGCGTTGAGTCGTCTTGGAGTGAACGGCGTCGATATGTCGTCACCTCATCAATGCCTCCTTTCATTTGTTTTTGCAAATAAGAATTTTTTTTTAAATTCAAGGTACTTGGAAATTCAAACCTCTGTGTTGCTTGATTTTAGTGTATTGTTGGAAAACCTGTGTGGCTTGCTCTATGACTCATTCCGTCCTTTGGTGATACAGATGAATCACATGGAAACACTTGCTGAAATTTGCAACATTCTAAAAGTAAAGTGTATTTTTGGTTCGTCCAAAATAACCTGAACAAACCAATCGTTTAATACTGGCATTGTTCGCTGCACTATTCTTTGTACTATCCGTTTTTGGTTGTAATTAGGTGATTTTCTTTTCGTTTTAAGATTTCAATACTTGAGTTTATGTTTCGACCAATCAAAGGCATAGCCATAGTTCCGTATTTTAGGTGGAAATTCTTGAAGATCAAGTGCAAAGGAAGGGTATGCAAGTTTAAAATTGTTTTCTTTTTGAGCCACGCCTTATCATAGGCAACAGTTTATTTGACATAAGAAAGCCGGTTAGTTATTTTAATTGCCTGCTGCATTTTCATATCAAAGTGGTTGTCGTAACATGAAACAGTCGCTGTGTCGGTGTCGTTCACGTTTCATCGTTTCGAAACAAGCTGTGTGACTTTTTCATTTTTCATTTTTTTTTTTTTTTTTTTTTTAAGCCAAAGAATTATCAGGGTTTCAAGTCATAGTTTCCTCCTTGTTGGAAGATGTTCAAGAAAGATTGGTATACCGTGCTCAGGCAAGACATTTTTCTTAGATTTCGAGTGATGTTTGATGAAGGCTGACGATTTCGGATATCTGACGCTTGTGCTTGACCAACTACTTAAATGAAGGTTTCTCCGGTCTTAAAGCGTTCAGGTTGTGGAAATATGAGTTTCTAATCCGAAAATGCGGTTTCTGTCAATCTTTGGAAGCCTTGGTTTTTGTAGACATGCTATGCCAAACACTCTTGGCAGGGCTCGTGATCCTAACGTTGGTGGAGCCAGCATGGCTTCCCCTCTCGCTTCTCATTCCTCTTCGTGTTTGATTCTCTGGCCACCGCCCGCCCACGTTGATTTCCGCCAAGTCTATTGACAGATTAGCATCTGGTCATGCTTAACTGGTTGTTTTCTGTTTAGACGTACATTAACCTTGAAATCGCTGGATATTCGCCTTCTCCTGGTGATTTAGCGTATCCTGATAAGTTGATGATGGAAGTACGGCGATGCGCATCTTACATGGATATTCGTTTCCTTTGTATTGGCACTGTTTCGTTGTAGTATTATTGTATTTGATGTCGTGCTCGAAATTTTGTCTCTTGTTGGTTGCCCGCAACTCCGATTTTAACTCGAAACTTGGAAGAGTGGCTAATCGTCGCAGCATGTGCTTAATCGCCTTTTGGTGACAGCTGCGCACTTAGAATCACGTAGAAGAGGCATCTTTTCTGCAACCTGCGCGTTCTCTAGTCTCATACGTATTATTATATTTCCTCAGATAGGACAAATCGAAAAAGAAGAATCTACGCCAGGCTCTGTCAATTACAGCCAAGCGGGTAAGAAGCCAGTTTATTCGTGTAAAATCCTTGTATGCTCATTCTTTCTGGTTGCGTTTTTGAGGTATGGTTACCTGGGTTGGAGCACTACCGCATTTTGTTCGACGTTTTTTGCGGCATCCGTTAAGGGATCCATTCTAGTATCTAAGCAAGGGTCAGCTTCGATGGCAATAGATCAGGAAATGCGATTTGTCTCTCAGAACAGAACATCCGCTCCCATTATGGCTGAGCTTTCTCCCTGCAGTTCAGCCACTTCGAGATTAACTCTACAAAGTTTCATTTTGAAAATTTTACTTGCTGCGGCCCATCTTTTCTGTCAGATTCTTTCTGAATCATTGGTGTCAGCAGATTTTCAGTATCGTAGACGTTGGGTTTTTTAGTAGGCCTGAAACTTATCATTTGGCGATACTCTTAATCATCTATAGTGGTCAGACAAGTGACATAGTGAAATAGCCAACTCTATTGGCGAAAGTACCTGGCGGTGTTCTTGCACGTAAGATGTTGCGCTGTCCCCGAGTACGTAGTTTATCCCGTTGCCATTTTTTTGGCATCGGCCTGGGGGTTTTAGACCTGACATGGAGACTTGGCTGATCTTCTACTATCTTCATGATCTTATATTTCATTGTATGTAGGTGCGGGCAGGGGAGTGGGCCAGAAATGAAAGTTAGCGCGAAGTTCCAAATCGCGTGTCTTGATTGTTTGTATCTTCGTGAACAGATTTGCCATCGCTTTCGGGCTTTCATTTGCTCGTTTCCAGCTTATTATAGTACTTATGAATGTGTGCTGCATTCATGCATGCATGCATACATACATATATATGTAAATAAGTGCATACATACATACAAATATACATACATACATACATACATACATACATACATACATACATACATACATACATACATACATACATACATACA
>QQSS02197798.1:0-10674 GCA_003687565.2 Craspedacusta sowerbii
ACATACATACATACATACATACATACATACATACATACATACATACATACATACATACATACATACATACTTACATAAATACATGTACATTTATATTGTCAGCTCAGCTCTCTTTTTCTAGTTGTAAGTGTTCTGTATTCCACTCTTTCACACACACACACACACACACACACACACACACACACAAACACACACACACTCTCTCACACACACACACACAATTTATATATATATACATACATCTACGTATATATATACTTGCTTATTTGCATTTATTTGTGTGTTTCAAAATTTGTATGGTCATCTTCAACCTGTGACGTTGGCAGTGCATTTCAACATCTTCTCAAACCGGTATTTAAATAATTGGTTCTTGGTCACGCTTGTTTGGTGAGTATGGAGCTGGAAAAAACTTGCATGGAGGCGAGTGAAAGTTATGGAAACTCTAGAAATCCTAAACATTTCCGATAACTTGGTTTCGCTTTTTAGCGCCAGTAAAAGGTGAGCGTTGGATGTTCACGATTTTCGAAACTGTGTCCATCATGTCCGATCTGCAATCTGTTCGCGCGTATCTATGTTTTATTTATCCATGCCTCTCACATGCAAGCACATCGCTAACATAATTGAGAGAGAAGTCATTTAAATGTGCTACTCATCAACGTGCCAGCAAAGCTGTTTTGTTTGCGACAATAATTTTTTCTAAGAGCGAATCTGTCTTACCTCCGTTTTCAGATTTCTTTAGTTTTCCTTGTAATCGCCTCCCTCTTAAACAAGCGGTAACCGACTCCAAAACCAAAGCATCCAATAGACTTACATTTGATGCAACCTTTGTAGATATAAAATCTGTTCGGCCCGCGGCTTTTTGAAATTCTTGAATCATTTTGTCGGTGTAATCAGTCATCTTGCCAAAATAATACTTAACGTTTAGTTTTATTAGACTTCCCAGAAGTTCTTCAACTTTCAATCCACGCACATCTTGTTGATTGTAATTAATGTACTGATCATCTCCGACATTGAAGTCGTGAAACCTGCTTCCGTGGCATGGACAGTCCGCAAAGTGCATGAGAATTCGGTTCATTGAGGTCCACCGTAATTTTCCAACTTCTTCCAGTCCACCAAATACATCTTCTGCAGCATCCCCACCACCCTCCGCCTCGGTTTCTCCAACGAAAGTTTTAAACTCGTTGACATCTCGTGTGAAATCTAGTACACGTACTCTTTTATCTCCATCTGAATGATCTCGGTATCCAACAAAAGCCAAGTGAAGTTGAACATCTGACTCCTCTTTCTTTATTTCTTCAATCATGAAGTCAATGCGGTCTCGAATTTTTTTTATGTATGGCCCCATACTGCTGGTGGCATCTAGAAGAAAGGCAAGATCTACTTTTTTAATTTCCTTGTTTACAACTTGTGATGAGCTACGTAGACAAAGGAACTTGGCATATCTTTTGGTAATCATCGAATTGCAACTCAAAGACACCAGCTCTCTGGCTAGCAGCCATGCCTGACCACCGATAGACTGAGGCCTATGCTGGATGCACATGTGGTCTTTGGGGTGTTTTTGCATATACATGCAAGGTTCCAGACAGAACGGGCATTGCGATCGACAACCCCATAAAGAATCAAAGATGGAATGGTATGAATGTACTCCTTTAGGCATTATGTTATGGTCCAAACCATGAAAGTGCTCTTTCAGATTTTGGACAATCTCATCCTTTCCCTTTTTCAAGTAAGTTTCAAATTCTCTGAAATCGATATTTGTTGGCTCTGAAGAAGCTAGAATGTGCAAATCTGGCGCTTCGATGGCTTCTGCTTTGCTTAGTAAATGTACACAAAAAGCGTTTACCCAGCCGAACATAGTTGGTTTACTTTGTTTAGAATCTTTTGTTTCCTTCCAAGCAGCATTATTAGTCGTTTGCTTTCCGTCATTCCGAATTCGTTTGGGTTCAGCTGTTGCAATTTTAAATTCAGACTTTGCGGCAGTCACTGAGGACGTCTTCACATCTTTTACATGACTGGGATCGTTTTTTTCTACTGCGAAATCAATTTTTTTTGACCTTTGAATCTGGCTCAGACATCTCACTGTCTTGAAAAGAAACGTTTGTGTCAGAGGCAGCATCTTCGAAATCAGACTTAACAGTCGTCAGAGTGGACTTCATCACGTCATTTGCTAGACAGGAGTCTTTTGATGCCTCAATTTCTTCAAGAACAGATTTCGTGGCCATTTCAAGCGACTCCATCACGTTGCTGACATGGCTAGCTAGAGAACTCCAGCATTTATTCCCAAACAAGGTTTTGTTACTAGACTTTGAGAAATAGTTGCTATTTGTGTAATTTATAATCCACGAAAAGGCGAACTCTGAAGCATTCTCGATATATGCCATGTAGTTCTCAAACTGTTGCTGCTGCTCTTCTGCACTAGTTGCCAAGTCCGTAAGAATTTCCTTCAGAAGTTTGCGCTTTGTAAGAAAGTACCCTTTTACCTCGGCAGAAACTTGAGCCCGGACGTTACGAACGACCGTTCGCTTCAGCCAGAAGGACATCGTCGACCAAAACAAATTCGCTGATGACACTTCAGCAGCCGTCTGTAAAGCCGTCGACGTAAAAACGGAAAAGACTTCGTTTTGATATCGCCCTAATGTGGCTTTAAGGCCATGCTCTTGCTCATATCTATCATCCATCTTCTGGAAACAAACGCCCATGTATCTTGCGGCGGTGACAAGTACTTTGGCAATGAAGTGTTCTAACATTAAATATCTGCATGGTGACAAATCCTTTGTATTGCTTTCTTTCGAGACAGAGGCATTCTTCTGGTCAATTTCTTCCTTTAAGTTCCGAAAAAGTGTCCTAGCCAAGGAATCTTGAAACGGGGCGTCGGAACTGCGAGCCTTTTTAATGTCTTCATCTAATCGAGCGAAAATACTCTTTAGGAATTCTACTGCGTCATCGCGACACCTCCGGAATTCCAGGCTTTCTCTTAGCATAGCTTGCGAAGCTTTGCATAGCACTTTTAGGTCCTCGACCTGGACTGAAATGTGTTTCACAGCATGAACAAAGCTTTCAACCTGAAGTCCGTTTGAAATGGGATTTCGTTCGATTTCTTTCTTTAAAATGTG
Organism: Craspedacusta sowerbii; assembly: GCA_003687565.2. Classification (NCBI taxonomy): domain Eukaryota; kingdom Metazoa; phylum Cnidaria; class Hydrozoa; order Limnomedusae; family Olindiidae; genus Craspedacusta; species Craspedacusta sowerbii. The sequence continues at coordinate 3,114 of QQSS02197798.1, forward strand.
GGTAGATCTTGGCATGATTTTGAGCAACAAGTCCGCCAGAATCTGGCTTATTGGGGTTCTTGATGTATTAGCTTTTATGGCGGTTTTACATGTCCAAAAATTCCATATCTTTTCAAACTCAGATTTCAACTGCTCAGGCCTAATTTTGCCTTGTAGATTCGCAGCAACTTGCCTTGCATATATTAATATCTCGGCTCTCATGACTTCGGCTTTGTTTTCCCGCTGAATAGTAAGAGAGGCCGACTCTTCAAACTCTTGGATGTGTCTTTTCGCCTCATTCTTGCATTTCTCGATAAAGTCACAAAAATCCCCTAACATACCTGTCTTGTATCGTTCTCCCTTCCACTTGATCGATATGTGTTTCATATCATCAGCTTCAAAGTAATTCTCCAGCTCCATCAAACTTGCCTCTCCTGTTTGATTAATTTTTGCAGACACTTTCTCCATCAAGTCTGAGCACGTTGCCTTCAATTCCGTTTGGCTGGTACATTTCCAAATGCTTTTGCTAGTGTTAGTCGTAATACAGTCACTCGTTACCTTATCAACCTTAAACTGAAGTCGGCAATATTCGCTTTCGAGACGCGTATAAGCCTTAATTTCCAGCCTGTTACGGAAACTAAAAAGAAAGTCCTCACATATGACACCACCCCACAGATCTTTCACATGCTGATCAAAGTTTGGAAGAGTGTATAACATTGCCTCGTTTGCCGTAGCTACTTCTATGATTCTCTTGCAAAGCTTAGATACATTCTTACTGTAGCCAGGATTAACTGGGGCCATAGGCGGATCTCCTTTCCATAGATCAGGAAAGAATAGAATGTGCTTGTCTCCGTCGTAGTTAATGATCTGATTAAATGAGTGAATTGTTTCATTTTTTACCTGAGCTGCTGCCTCTTCAGTCATTTGGTCTAGTGCATTCTGTAACTTTATGTGACCGTCCTTCATTTTGGCTTCGGCATTTATAGCGCTGACGTTCTGATGAACAAATACGCAAGACTGCTGTATGTTAAGATCCTTATTTGCGATCTTCATCTTCAGAAAAGCTTGCACGGCAATTTCAAGAATGTCTTTAAACTCTGTCAAATCCTCACCTTTAATATTAAGGATTGTGAGGTCTCCCAATCCAACCACCAATGTTGCTAGTTCGTTATCATGTTCGTGATGGTCAATTTTAAGCTCCGACGAACGAAGTCCTTCGGTGTCTATTACTAATACGTAGTCAAATTCATAACCTGAGGAAGGATCGACAGGTACCAGCTGCATGAAAATGCCTCGAGTGCATCGGCCTGCACTAACTGCGAATTGTAAGCCAAACATGGCGTTGAGCAGAGTGGACTTTCCAGAACTTTGAACACCAAGAACGCTCATGACAAACACCTTCTTGTCACCTACCATTTCTTGAGCCTTCCGTAAAACCGCACGAATCCACGTTAAAGGAACATTAGCAACATCACCATCCATGAGCTCCAAAGGAAAGCCGCTTAGCAAAACCTTGGCGGCTGCCTTTGGCAAAGCGTCATACTGCAATTTGATTCCGGCCTGCGAGTCACTTCCATCATCATACTCCTGAACAGTTTCATAAGCCTGAGCAACTTCCCTCATAATGTGCTCCAACCCAAATGATGATTCCAATAAAATGAGTTCCTTTTCTTTTTCCTCTTTTTTGAGTTTATTTATTGCTTCAGGTTCAGGAGCCTCCTTCTTCATTTCTGCTCTCAATTTCTTGACAATATTGTGGTAGCTTCTTGCAGCATCAGGCAAATGTGCTCTTGTATACTCATCGATAAGCAGCTTGAGCCACTGCAGGAAAAACATTAGTTCATCAGTGCCATCCATTGAAGAGTATTTTACGAGACAAGAAAGAAAGCTTTCAAATAATGCATTGCCGTTTTTTGACTGCTCAATAAAGACCTTGAGTTGCTTCCTGCGTTCCTGTAATAGTGCTCGTTGAAATCTCTTCTTTTTTTCGGTATCTTTTTCACGACAATGTTTTTTCTTTAAGTCGCTGAATTCTTTCCAGTGACTACCCTGAAGAGGCAATAATGAACGTGTTAGGTCTTGAACCGGCACGGTTTTAACGTGCTTGAATACATCTTCGGCTTGCAATTTGGTCCCCTTAATCACTACTTCATCTTCATCTACAACAAAGCCGAATTCTTCCGATCCTCCTAAATCAACTATTTCTTTCAATGTGGATCTTGATTTCTCATTTGTAAAGAATAAAAAACGTCGAATCTCAGATGCCAACTGGGAATCGACTTTTCGACGCTGCCCTTCTTTAACGATCTTGTCATCCTCAAATCCGCATACCCACTTTATTTTCACGCTTTTAGAGATCTCAGCTGGAACTTCATTGTTCATAACCCGTCTAACTTCATGCATATGGGTTACATCAGAACGGGGGACAAGAAGAACAACTAGGCTGTCAACATGATTCAGCGCGTCACGAATAAGGCGCAAACTTCCACTTGATGCTAGTTCGTCTACGTTTACGACAACCATTAGTGCGCTGGACGTTTCAATCATGAATCTTGTTTGGACTTCGTGATATAGTGCATTACCTCTTAAGTTTAAGACCACCATATTATTCAGCAAAGGGTCTTCATCTCTACTAGATGGGCAATAGAACGCAGCTTCAACCAAACCATCAGCAAAAAATTTTCTATTTGAACCAAATGTACTGTCTTGATTGAAAAATATTTGGTGCTGGTCGGGATACATTATGTTGTTTAGAACTTTAGACTTGGAAATGTTAGGGTTTCCGATGCGAATAGCAGACCGTATGTCTGCAGGGCAATAGAGAACGGAAGTTTCTCTAAATTTGCCCTCATTTTTCCAGTCAATGATTATGGAAAGAAGCGCCCATGATGAAATCCCGTATCTACCGTCAAAAAGCCGATAAATAAATGGAACTGCTAGCTTGCAAGCAAAGAGCTTTTCAAGAAGTACTTGCTTTAGCAAAGGGTGACAGCAGTTATAGACCAATATAAGAACATCTAAGGGACTATATGTGCGCTCGTTTGCTTCGTCTCCTGTTTCCTGCCACTCGTCTAGGCCTAGCAGGAAATTTCGGGTGTACTCCTCTTTCTTGGCAACACCTTGCTTTGGTATTCTTTCGAAACTTTTTTCTCGTCCATTAAAGTTCATCATAAGGATATCTTTTAGTATAAACTTTGGTAGTTCCGCATACGAAAAAGATTTATTGAATATTTCACTCTCAGAAGTCTTAAATATCTCCCCGGTCACATTGTGGCATTTGCTAACCTTCATCACGTCCCAGATAGAAATTTTTTCCTCCTTACACAGGCCAAGAACAGCAAGCATTTCATCGATACGCTGCTTAAAATCATCAGTCATCAAGCCACTGTCTGTCGTTGTATGTTCCTTAGTAATAACTTTGGAGACAAATGCTTTTGGTGTCGGGGATGCAATTTCTTCAACATTTGACCTTACAAGTTTGGGAATCACAAGACGATCTAATTTTTTCAAGGCTTCAATTTCGCCAGTTTGCAATAAAGTTAGACGATGTAGAAGTTCGTCATAATTGTACGGTTCTTCTTGGGTGAACCTTCTCAACTGATCAAACACGTCTTTCACAGCGCGGTTCCGCAACGATTGCATGATCATATCAAACTTGTTATCTTGAAGTTGCTTTAGAGTAGACGAGGCTGCAACGTGCCACTTTTGGGAATATTCCTGTGTTAGTCTGATGGCCAACTTAATGAGATAGCATTGAACGTGAGCTTCACCCCGATCTTTGAAGCACATAAACTCCAAGTACTCTTGACTACCTAAATCACAGTAGGATTTCAAGGCCGTCACAGATATTCCTGGCAAGCGCTGGTTTTCTATCCCCTCGTCCAGCACCAACTCTATTACATCAAGAAAGGTTTGTTCATTCTCCAGATTCGTCATTGTCTGAATAACTGCAAATTTTGCCCTAAGAAACATCTCCCTTGTTTTAAATGGATCGGTTTGGTACAACGTCTGGTCTGCGGCAGAGGATAAGTGAGTGAAAAATTCTTGCAGACTAGAAAACCTCAGACTACCGAAATCGCTGTGTTTGCTCCCAGAGCCATGCCAAAATTTAGAAAGTTTTTCCATCCCGTACTGTACCACGGACACTTTGCCACTATCATCAATAGGCTCACTCATGTACCTGGCAGTGAGTTCAGCTCTTCTTAAAAATGGCGTGTCCCCTGCAGCGTCAAAAATAGTCTTCAGATGATTTTGAATGTCGTATACTTCATAACTTTCTAACTTATCTCGTCTTTTCAGCATATAAGTGAACAAATGGTCAAACCTCCCATCTTCTAGCATTCTTCGAAATATTGCTGGTTTAGCTTTCGCGGACAGCTGCAATTTTGAAACGATTTCTTTCATTTCTTCCTTGCTTTTTATACGATTGGACTTGCTCGCGCAGTCACTTAAAGCCTTTCCCAAGTCATTGTTTTGCCCTGTATTTGCCTCAACTAAGAATAATAGTTCCTCCTTGTAGCAGAAGCTTGTATCAGCTTTAAAACTCAGTATTTTGGGTAAGTAGAATTTTATATTTCCAAGTTGCAGTGGCGAGTACTCAGGCTCATGAGCCAGAATCTCACCCCAGTAGTTTCGAAAGATGTCTCTTTCAAGAAGTGAGTGAAACTCTTGGCGAGAATGTCTTACTACCTGTTCTAACTTGTTCAACTGTTCAGCGACCTTTGCCGGGAAATCCGTGACCTTTATCCAATTATGAAGGTTGCTAGCCAGGTTATTTAGTTCGTCAACATAATCATGACACGCCATGGTATCGCTGTAAACAATGTTGGAGTCCGCACTGACCACATTATTAGAACACCGGGCCACCATTTTGAAAGATGCCGGAACATGCGCTGGGACTTTGACTATAGTCTCCATGGAGTTGTTTGTGCCTATTTCGTTAGACGAAGCCAATTGTTTCCAATTAGTATCTCCCTGGCTCTGAGAAAAGAGCGTTACTGACACAAGTTTAAGGCCCTTGGCAAAGAGATTTGGTTTCTGCCAAACAATGCTGAAGTCATCAGTATGCTTTTTAGATACTTTCAAAATTATTGGGGCGCTAACGCCTTTCGTCGAAGGGAACACGTAGTCGGACCAACAACCTCGGCCCGAGTCAGTGCATCCTCTATACCTAATTCGGTATGACATTCCTAGCTGCAGGCCGCGGATGGTGACGTTTGGGGCCTTCCCCTCTGTTCGTACAGTAGAGGACTTAGAGTGTTCAGTTTCAGCTTGAAATTCGACTTGATATTCTTTAACATCTTCAGATCCAGGTAGTGAATCTTTCCATGAAAGACTTACCTTATCGTGAAAAGTAGCTATTCCGCAAATTTCCCCAGGTCTACCAATAGGGACGAAATTGCGATAAAGGATTGTATCTCCTTTATATAACTGAACGCTAGCCGTAACTTTTCGAGACACTTCTGCCTCCTTTGATTCCATGACAATGAATTTGCAGTTCAAATTCTTAGAGTCGCAGTTTGATTCATAACAATCTTTGAATAGCAAGGCCCTTTCGCGTAGTCTTTTATCAAGAAGCATTTTCTCCTCGTCTATAATAAATTGCTGCCATCTTTGGCTTTCAATTGCCTTACCGTTGATGTAAGAAAGGCATTCGTCTAAGTAAGCAGGAGATGAGACTGTTGACACCGTATAAGACACAATGTAATTGTAAGTAGTGTTGTAAGCAACTTCTTCAAATGCACCTGGTCCAGCCACTATTTCGACACCTTTTGGCATCTCCATACTCAAAGTAGTCAATGCTTTGATTTGCCTTATCCTGGCATTCAAATATCTTTCCAAATTTTTGAACGCAACTGGAGACGAATGTACTTCTTGAATAAGTTTCTTTAAATCACTCTCCTGTGCTTGCCCGCCAAGAATTCGAGGCAACAACTCCTTCACACGCCGTCTGACATCGTGCCTCTGCTGGTCAATGACGTACAGGAACTTCTTGATGTCCTCACTCAATCTAGGAAAGCTTTCACATGAGAATTTCGTGCATTCCACTTGCAACGTTTGAAGACCTTCGAAAATCTCTGCTACTTGATCCGCAATGTCTGCGCCTATTTCCCGAGCAACTGTAATGTTTCGGTTTGTCGGCAACTTGATAGGTTCAAGGATAAATTGAATAGGAACGCCTTTATCAATACTTCCGGGCAAGGACTGCAGTACGTCCATGGCTTCCTTGAAATTAGTTGGATTGGTTTTCAATTTAATGTCACCATAAAACGTACACTTGAAACCCTTCGAAATCTTCTCAAATTCGTTATTTTTTTCAAAGGTAGGCTTTCCGCCAATTTCGATCCCCGAAAAAGCTTGGATTAAGGCACCAAGACTACCTGACATCTCGCTCACATTTTTCTCCTCTTTGTCCAACGTATCAAAAACAAATATGACGTTGGCTCCGTAAATGATGCCTGCCACAAAATGAGTAGCTTCTGTCGACTGCAGCATGTCAGGAAAATCAATTTTCTGGGATGGACTAACCAGTCGCTGGAATTCCGTAGTATACTTTGCGAAAAGCGACACCCTTTTTTGATAGAATGAGGTTTTACGATGGTCCAGATACTTTGCTGATCCTTCCATGTTTATGAGGCCGCTAAGAAAACCCAGCCTCAGCGTTGGACTGATGTTAAGAAGATTGGCCTTTTCGTTGAAATCGTCGTCTACTCGATATTGTGTTTCAGCTCCATCCAAACGCTTGGTGTCGGACAAACCTGCCAAGGTTTCTTTAGACCAAAGCCCATCCGAAACTAACAGTGTGTCATTGATGCAGTTGTACAACATTCCAAGTTCAACGGGTCGTCCAGCAGCAGCTAAGGTAATTGGTTGACTCGTTTCCATGGTCTACGTAAGAAAACAGCCATGCAAAATCAGGTCTACAACATCTTCTCAAAAGTCAAATGGAAATGTGTTTCCTTATTCGCGTGGTTATCAAATATTAAGGAGGAACACGAGATATGATTGCTACAGAGTATACCTTTCCACTTTGCTTGAAGCACATCTTGCAATTTGTTTTGGAAGACCAGGACTATCGAATATCCTAACTAGTGTTTCGTTTGTGGTCCCCTAATTGTGCAGATTGTGATCAATTGATGGAGTGTCTAATTCATGGAAAAATTGGTAACACAGATAATACCTGAGTTTTGTTTCCCTTGAAAAAATTGTGCCTGCATTTACCAAATACCCTGTCTTAAAGCTACTGTATGTACAAAAACCTTTCATATAAGTACCTACTTTATAGCTGTCTTGCCTTGAGCTTCACATCAGATGCGATGGTCAGCAGTGGTTGAGTGTATCCTAGTGGGGAAGCAAAATGAGCAAGTTTTGCAAAGCACCAGAGATAAAAAAAATCCAGAAAAAGCTAATTCATCTGCTTCAATGTTACTTGGGTTTCGTTTAAACTAAGTCAAGGTAAAATAAGTCGGCTGACACCTCGCAGTCACACCAAATATTTCTGCCAACCAAAAACACTCCATGGTGTTAAGATTGAAAGCAGGTGAAGAAATGTGGTGGATGACTCTGCTTGGCAAATCTACTT
>QQSS02197809.1:0-12436 GCA_003687565.2 Craspedacusta sowerbii
TACATACATACATACATACATACATACATACATACATACATACATACATACATACACACATACATACATACATACATGCATGCATGCATGCATACATGGTTGAATGTATGTATTCTACTCTTGCATTCTGGTGAATTACGCTTTGTATAGAAAACTATCTTCCAGATATTCTGCATTGTTGCTTAATCTTTTGTAGTCGTAAGGTGCCAATAATCGTAGTCACGCAATTAAATAGTTTGCACAACTGTTCCTTACCGGGCTAAACTTGCAACTTTAATGAGTCTGCGTGTTAGTGCGTGTTTGTACGTATGTTTGTGTGCGTGTGTGTTTGTGTATGCGGGATGTGTGTGCGCATGCTTGCGTTAATGTCATATCACGAAAAAACAGACAGATAAGGAGTTTTCCCTCAACAGGAAAATTTTTTCTTGCGCGTGAGTTTTTAAAGAAAAAAAAAAATCCACGAAAAAATTCCGTCGCAAAACCAGACTCTGCTCGGTCCCGAGACAAAGAAGACTAAGTCAACTAGTAACCATACCTGCTCTGAGAATCAGGTTTCGGCGGACTTCAGATGTCAGAAGTTTTCATATTTACAACGACAAACAAACAGGCTGGTCACTAAGTTTCAACCTTTCGCATCAACCGGTCTTCGGCATTCAACTCTTCGTCATTGGCATCAGTGGGGAGAGTTCCGGACGGGAGAATGCCAGGAGTGATTTTGTCTCATTATCGATAATTACGCGAAGGAAACGCTTGATGAACAGTCCCTGTGGGGAGCGTTTCTTTAAGTGCTTCCTTTCATAGTCAGCCAGTGGGTTGAGGGGCGGGGGATTAATGCGCGCTGTCCCACAAGTGCGTGACCCGCGGTTGGCGGGCGACAACCGACTGCGACGATTCATTGTTGTGGTTACCTTGGTGACTGCCACTGCTGTTACCATACTTCTTATCAAAACACCCTAGCTTTTGGTAAAGAATATGGCAGCGGTGCGAATCTAAAAGTAACTGCACGTACTGCGAATTATGTCATTGATACTCGTACAAACAATGGCGAAACGCGAAGCCGACCAGTTGTACTTGCCCCAGCATGCAGCTTAATTTATGCAGCTTTTGAGTTGGCGCTCAAATTTAACTTTTCTCCTATTTTTTGGTAGGTGCCCAGTTCTTATTCTTTTTTCTAGCTGCCAAACTTTTCAGAAAGTCAGTACCTTTGGTGCCTTTGTAATTATATGGCAGTCAGTCGTTTATTTTGAACTTGAAACGTCTGAGCCGAGATCAAAGTGGCATCCTTGATAGGATGAGTTGCATGGCTACTGACGACTAATATTAAGTCTACTTTGTGATGAGATTTACTTGAATTTAGATGCGTGGACCATTAAACTTTTAATATTGGACCTTGCCGTGGAGAATTTTTTGGCTATTTCCTGTGCTCTGCATTTATGGAGAGAAATTAAATCTTCTTGTTGCTTTCGTTGTTCTTAGAACTGTTGTTGTAGTTATTATTATTATTATTATTATTATTATTATTGTTTTTGTTGTTGCTGTTGTTATTGTTGTTGTTGTTGTTTTAGCTGTTTCATTGTTTCTGTAGCCTTTAACGAAAGGACTCCTAAAAGCAAAATTCATCAATAAACCTATCAAGGACAGAGGCTGATGACTGCTTAAGAGTTGGGGGAAGCCCCTCCGACTACAAGCGTTGTTTGAGTCCCTACTTTTTCACCTTCATCTGCGTGGCACGTAGCCCAGTGCCCATTTCTGTAATTTAAGTGCTGTCGGGGATCACACGTAGCCGTCATTGGTTTAAATCACAGACTTCGGTTTTGATGCAGCCTTGCCAAATTGTGTTAACAACTCTACGACCTCCGCCTTCACTGCGAAAGCATTGTCAGGATCGAAGTTTTGGCGAGAATTCGGCGAGAATGGATGTGGGTTCGGAGAGAGTAGACTTTCGGCGTTGGCGCACTCTAGACTCAACCTCAGCATTTTTCTGGAGTGGCCTGCATCGTAACCACTTCGCTGTACCTTCTCGTTCTCGATTGAAAGGAGCAGTGAGTAGGATTCTAATTTCATTAGCATGCTCGATCGACAACGAACTCCAGTGGGACCCCCCGTGTACTCGCGGGATCCCTGATTTGGATTCAACGGCAATAGAATTTTTCGCCTAGATGTTGCTTATATGTATAGTGCCTGAGTTTTATTGAGATTTATTGAGAACGTTTTAAAGCTTATATGTAGGATGTGGCGCTTCAGCTGGGCGTTAGAAAGGCAACCTGTTGTTGTGTTTCAAGTTCGGATCTAGCTATTTGTGAGTAAGCATATTCGAGAATGAAATGCGTATGAAAGGGTTTACCCGTAGATGATCGAAACCGTAGATGATCGAATCTAATGAGCCTAATGAACTAATGAGCTATAATTAGGACGGGGGATTAGGACGTCGCGTAGCAAGCCCCCTCCCCCCCCCCCCGCATGAGTATGCGGACTAGGGACAGCTGTTTTTTTTTTACGAATAGGATTAGCACTAAATTTTTTATTGTTTTAGCAGCTTGTAATAACTGGTCCCGAGGTATAAGTAGAGTAGCGAAGAAGAAAAAGCAAATTACAATATTAGGAATCGTGATTCGAAATTTAATTTCGATTGATTCCCTTATTTTGTATGACGATCAGCAACATCAAAGGTTTTCTTTATTACAACTTATGTGAAAGTTACTTTTACATTGCAGTTGTAGGGGCATGTGTGATATTAAATTTCGGTGCACTATCTGTTCTCATCAAGTATTATGGTTTAGCATACTCCATATTGGTATTGTTTGTGCATTATAAAGTTTTGTAGTCCATGCTTAAAATGTAATATAACACGAACCCTTGCGTTTTTGCTGGTCATCACTGAGCATGTTAGATTGCAAAAAAAAAACTTTAAGCTGTTGACTTGACATTAAGTAAATATACTATGTGCGTTGCAGGCAATTGAGCATCAATTGCTATTTTTCCATCATCTACGGTTTCGATCATCTACGGGTACCCCTATGAAAGATATGAACGTCGAGCTAAAATATGAAGCCGGCTTCCAAACTACTGTATGATATGATATGAGAGTTAATGCGGGACTTTGGGATTAAAACCGTAGGAGACTCCAGATGAAGTAAAAGATTAGCTGTACATCACAGGATGTACTCTGAAAGTCCAGTCCCATTTCGACGGATCAATTAATTGTTACACAATTACATGAGCCCACTGTATATGCACGTTATGCAAATTTAGTATGCGGCAGTCGTTAAAAGGCATCCTCCTCATACGTAGGACAAAACGACATTCAGCCTGATGTAATTTTTGATAGATGACTGAGGAGCCTCGGAGCTGCAGACCTTAACAGACTGTTTCATGTTACTACATTTATCAGAATATCGAGATCTCTCAACGGATTGATAAACAACAACAACAACAATAATCTCTTTTTCTCCATAAATTCAAATTACAAATTTCTACAAAATCACCAGATATAAAATAGATTAGAAACTGGGGAATTTTTTTATTTTATTTATTTTATTTGTTTGTTCGTTATTTTTTATTGTTCTATATTTCAGAGTTGTTCCATGTCTAATTTGTTGAAAAAGGATCTGAGTAATGATAATTTTCATTAAATAAATTTGATGGAGAAGGAGATATCCTCTCTAGCGATGGCTAATCAGTTTGATAATGTAACCTTGAATCCTTCTTTAAGAGTATGCCTCAAGATCTAATGAATATCATTATTATTCTAGCTTAGCATGAAGTATTAATTGTTTAATTGCATATGATATACTCGCATCTACATCGTCTAAACAAATCGTAACTTTGTACCCAACAACTTCTTTAAAAAAAACCTCAACAAATGCAATGCGCTTCAAACGAAAATTGTCAAAGATAAAATACATGCATATGAAACATAAAATAAAAGATGCAAATGCAAAATCAGCTCGTAAAAAAGAAAAAACAAATAACTGGTAGCAATGGCAAGTCTGAACACGTTTACCATCAAGACGACCTATCGCTTCATGTTTTGTGAGCATAAAGTTGAACGAGAGTAGTATTCATACCAGAGCAGAAAAAAGCGAGGGATCAGCAGTTGCCGACATCAAAGCTGGTAAAAGTATCATTAACACTAAGTGCGCACGTCAAGCAAAACAAGCACCACTGCTTAGTAAGAATCTGTTAAGGAATATAGATATAAGTAAACTAGCCAAAAAAGCACCAAGGTAAGTCAAACGCTTTACGTATAGTAATACATAAATATTTATCCCGTAGCTAACCAAGCGCCAAGACTCTCTAGACTCTATAAATCAATCAAATATATATATTTATATATACTTCAGTCCTGTTGCAGTATCATAAATCACTTTGCAAAAAATCAACGATGAAAAATAGTTGGAAAATGACTAAAACACAAACATTATTGAAATAAGTTACATGTGTTGTCACAGTGTAGATATTAGGTGTATACACACATTACAATGGATGTTACTTCCGTTTTAAAAGTAATTTTTGAGTTAGTAATTTTAATATTTAGATCATGTAGATAGGTATATAAGACTGCAACCTTGTATTGTATACTGTTCGTTCCATAAGTTTCGGTTCGTCTGAATGGCAATGAAAGCTTGGATGAATTTGCATGAAATTCGCATAACGAGTGTTCATTATTGGTGCATAGTTTTTGAATATCTGGTTCAGAGCACTCGGCAGTTTCTTATTATCCCAGTCATGCATGAAAAGAGATAGCTTAAGTTTTATGAGGTCTTCGAGTTTAAGTATCCTACGTTTCGCAAACAAATCAGAGGTAGGATCATTATAACTAGAAAATGATAGTATCCGTGCAGCTCGTTGTTGTAGTTTAGATATTCGGTTTAGTTCGTTCGTTATAGAGAGACCCCAAGTCAGACACCCATAACTCATATGGAAATGGAATAAGCTACAATACAGTCACCTCAAGGTCCAAATTTCTACAAAATGTCTTATCTTAGATAAAACCCCTTTCGCTCGAGCGAGTTTTTTGGCAAGTTCAATGAGACGGCTTTTCCACAAGAACTGAGCATCAAGTATGATACCCAGATATTTAACTTTATTTGAAAAATAAAGCTTAAAAAGATTCGCTTATTTCTTACTTACACACTCAGGTTCATTTGAGATGCTTTATTTTTAGGATGAAACAGAATGGCATCAGACTTTCCCGTATTAAGTATAATCGGTTTGCACAGAGCCAATCGTAAACGGTGAAGTTTTGCGAGATAAACATGGCTTCAATTTATTTAACGATCGATTTCTAAAAATGATCACAGTGCCATCCACAAAGTGTTGCGCTCGTCCAGACGAAAGACTCTTTTGAAAGTCATTGATATATATATAAAGTATAGCAAAGGTCCTAAAGTAGAACCTTGTGGAATCCCGACTTCCATAGTGCAAGTTTTTGAATCAACAGTACCTATTGTTACGTATTGGTTTCTCTTGTTCAGATATGACTTAAACCAGTTGAAGGCGGTTCCACGAACACCATATATTTCAAGCTTATCTAATAGTAAATCCTGGTTAACAGTATCAAAAACCTTTTGTAGCCCTAGGCATAATCCATAAGCATACTCACAGCTTTCTAATATATCTTGTACATAACTAACCAAGTTGATTAGAGCATGTTCAGTTGCGCGCATTTTGCCGAAGCCGAAACGTTGGTCATACATAAGTTTAAGTTTTCAAGAATTTAAAAAACTGCCGTGTAAACATAGCTTTCTCGAGAACTTTACTCAAATTCAGTGATAAGGGTCGGTAGTCACTGCGGACCTCCTTAGCACCTGTAATGAAGAACGGGGTTACTTTTGCTAATTTTAAAGTGTTTGGAGCGATACCTTGAAAAAAGGGTTATTTATGATGCATGAGATCGGCTTCGAGAGCAAGGATGAACTTAACTGAAATAAATTACTTGGGATAAACGAGAGGCTTATCCTTCCGGGAGGCAGCCGTTCTTGCTGCTAAACGAAAGAAAACCACCTTAAAATAGCAGAGTCTGTGGGTAATATTAGTTGACAGTGTCCTGCCCTCTTAATCATCACAGCGACCTGACCTTGACTTGATCGATAATGCAATGAAAGCACGTGGTTTCGCGAAAACTCACGGTGGAATAGGGAGCCGTAATCGACAAAATTCGCCATTGAAAGCTACTTGGCTATCCAGACCTTGTCAGCGACATAAAAACAAATCGATTTGACTCTGAAATAATTCCTTTCAATCTTGGCTGAAGACGCTTTCCACCAGGAAAGGCGCGAAGGACATTCATTTCGTATTAAAACTAGCTGGTGACCATGGAGTTGATTTATGTTTATCCGCAGCATTGGGCAAACTTGAATTTGTGTTGTGCATAAGCGTACCCTGAGTCCTGTTATTGTGAGGAATGACTTTCGAGAATAGTCATGTCTTGTCCGATTTCTCTCACTGTCTGACCTTCTCTAGCAATAAGATGCATTGCCATCAATTTTGTATTGCTTTGGATTAAAGTATTAAGTTGAGTCTCTCGTCTCTACTTGCAATACTGATTTTGAAACGACATGGAATTTTCCTCTCACATTTTTCTTCGGCGTCTGTTTTATTCATGTAAATGTGATAGTGACGGTAGCGTTGAGGTGGCCTCTTCAACCTGATTAGTCTCGGCTAAGAGAGCGCCTCCTGCGCACATGCAAACGTTTGAAATCTTATATTCCGTCCTCTGTGCGTTTTACGAGATATAAACTATATCTCGTGGATTGGTTACATTACCAGTTTTTATTTGCATTTATTGAGAAGATAAATCTCGAATCTTTCATCTTTCATCTTGAATCTACATACATGAATATCTTTTTGTCATGGACATGAATACAGTGAATGTGTGGTGTAGGACTCGTTTGGTGTGTGTGTGTTTGTGTGTGTGTTTGTGTGTGTGTGTGAGTGTGTGTGTGTGTGTGTGTGCGTGTGTGTGTGTGTGTGTGTGTGTGTGTGTGTGTGTGTGTGTGTGTGTGTGTGTGTGTGTGTGTGCTTTCCAAGGATCATCTCTTGGACAAGACTTTTCGTTTTCCATGGGGCACATTTGCTTGCGATTACCAACATAATAGGATGGACTGCAAAAGCTTACCGATGAACGTGAAATGTTATGTGCTGGGCCTATGAGCTGTTTTACGCAGTCTTAGCAGTGAACCTTTTATCAAACTCAAGTGAAGGTAAATAGATGATAGAGCAAAGCCGGGAACGATGGGATAAAAAAATGTGAGTTTATAATGTAATTTCCCAGAAATCGCGGGCCCGTGAATATTTTTAAGGGTGACGCAGAAATCCCTTACATAAATGGAAGTATAGCTAAAAGATTGGCACATGTCGCAAAGTTATTGGAACTTGATGAAAAGAAAATAGGACTTCACTATACTGCATACCGTTTCAGCCTAGCCCATTGCGTTTTTAGTATGCACCAAGTTGTCTATTCTAATAAACTGAAAAACTGCAAAATGCCTGTAGAGCTGTAAAGAAAAGATGCTACTCCTTAACCCTGACCACCTGCTTGAATCAGAGGATTGATGTTTAAGATGTAATCCTTGATGGTGCAAAATATTTTGAGTTATTTTTAAGGGCAGGTCCAATGCGCGAATGTTTTCTGCGTACCTCAACAATAACTATTGGCACGTGAATACTCGCTCAGCATTTTAAGTCCGAGACAATATCGACCATTGAATAATGAAAAATCTCCGTCGCGAATAAAGGGAATTGCCTTAAATCCGCGCAATCGGTGAGAACGATTGCTTTGATTAGAGAGAGTATGGTCAGAGCCCCCTCAGACAGATTCAAGATGGTTGATTACATCCAGCATGATTGATCCCAGATGGTGGATGATTTCAAGCATATGGAAATAAATGTATAATATGAATATATATACATAGTTCATACGATTAATATATATATAATTTTAAATAAAAGAAATATATATATAATAAATAGTTTAGGCATAACCCAGTACTTCAAAGTAAATGCGACATAAGTGCTTCTTCATTTGATGGGCTATCGGTTGCAAAGTTGCATTTTCATTCTAACTTTCCCAAGAACAGACGCGCGAGTTTTGAAAAAGAAAATGCGTCGCACTTGGTATCTCTTCCACTGCGCTTTTGATAATCGTATACGAAAAATTCCCATTTTCATGCTTACATTACACGATTTTGCATTGTTTGTCATGATTTACTTGTTTCCGTAGACTATCCTTACTCTTGCTGGACCAGTAACATTGTCAAGTACATCCTCAATCACATTTCATCTGACATGCTTGGTATATCCTTCAAGCGTCGATTAAACGGATGCACTTAGATTAAGTAAGAAATGTGCTCTTTTGAATTCCTTCCCGGGTGGCTCAGCGTGCTTGCCAACAGTCAAGTCAACCAATACCAAAGTTCAAAAGAAGGACAAATTACTAGCAGACGAAAGAGGGGTCTGCCAGTGACGAGGACTGCTAGAGCATAGTCAGTTTGAGAGATCGTGAGCAATTAAACGCATGCAATAGACTTCACTTGTTACACATTATAATTACACAATTATAATTACAGAGGGGTGTAGATAGGGAGGAAGAGGGACTATTTTTCCTCTTTGTTAATGAAGATCCCGTGAGTAATAATAATGAAGAGTTAAGTAAACTCTTAAAAGTTGTGAGCCCTAAGTTGGCTGCTCATATGTACTGAATGAATCCTCGATGATGAAGCAAATCATCCTGTGAGTTATGCCACAAAGTTTGATGCGAAGGTAGATGTAGGTGCTCCACAAAATAGTTACGATTTAAAATTTCAGTAAATTCAAGAAGCAGAAAGAATAGAAAAAAAAGTGAGGAATCAACTACAGACCGGTTTGACGAGAGTCCACGAATCCCAAGTCCACATTATGGCCGTTTGGAGACTGCTACATGTTTGGCCCGGAAGGCAAAATAAAAACTTAATGGTGAACTTTGCCTCTCCTTCCTAGCACGGGTAAAACTTATATCATGGCACGATATGGCACGCAGGGAGAGTTCATTTTTAAAAATCGTATTCATCATGGCGATACCACTTCATCGATGCTATCACGTTCTTTACAATGTCATCATACTGCACCGGACGTAAAATCACCATGGTGACTCGATCGAGTGTTGGTGATGGTGATCACCTTTACTATCACCAAACTTGAAACTTTGGAGCTCTCAAGAGCAAAGCGATACATGCGCAGCATATATACTTAATAGCATGAAGTTAGCACGGAATCCAAATGCCACAACCAGAATTGAAGCGCCTTTGTCCTATTTAGATAAAAAAAAAAAAAAAAAAATAGGGAGAAAAGTCATTTTGCCCTGGTTTACCGATTCACATAGATCTTAAGTCGGATCCTCTCGGGCTACCAACGGTCATTTTTTCTTCATGATTAGTTTATAGGGTTAAAATTCGTTTGCAACCAATCATACAATCAGGTGAGCTGCTTAAATTTTAGGGGAACGATTGTTTCTTTGGGCTGTCGTTGAATCTACGTATAACCGTTGTATGGAGCAACCTTTCTCAACAACAAAAACGTCTCTTTTCGTTGACGCTTAGACATCTAGTAGCTTGTGGTGATTTGCAGAAGTCTGAACCACTAATGTACTCTGCAAAGAAACCGACGGAGGTCAAAATTTTGGTTCTTTTAGGGATTTCTGCGGTGAGCCAGACAGTTTGTTTATTAACTTCCTTCATATAATGAAAGAATTAGGACACCGAGGGAATTCGTTTTTTGCTCTCAGGAAGTCGAAGTTAAAGGTGAAATACGAGAAAGGGACTGCCACATTTAATAATCAAAAATGGCACGCCAAGGATAGCTCTCGTGTAGACTTTTCGTTTTTTGAAATGGAGGGTCTCAGCCAAGTCCTCTCGAAAACAGTAATGAGAGGCGACTGAAACAGCCTTCTTCTTAATTGAGATCCTGCTGCATTTCTTCCCTTCACCATAAAGATTGAAAATGCTGGTAAAAGAAGTTAAGTTCTCCGCTCCTACAAGTAAAGAACCATGGAAAAAGCGTCATTTCTTAACGTCCTTCGGTTCTTTCACCAGCCAGTGTTGCTTTGTTGATCTTTCAAGCATGTTGCTAAGCTGCTAAGAGTTAGTACTGCATGGATAGTGCGTGCAGGACCAAGAACGTCTAGTTGAGGAGAGTGTTGCTGCCAGCTTAAATGGCGATGTTGACACGCTGGACTTACGAGGCAGTGTCTTCGTGTTCAGCTTTCAAATTAGGGTCATTTGGACATGCAAACTAACAGATAAACAAGTCTCCAACTATTATCGAATGGCAAAAAAGTTTTTTATTCTTCTTTACATTGACTTATAGCTTGAAGATGAGAAATGGTGTATTTAAAATCGTGAACTTCGCAATGAGTTTTCTAGACTCTAAAGATATTGCGAGAAACGCTGAGCTGATAATAAACGTTACATTAATGTTGTGATCCACTCCAACTGTGTTGTGAATTTTTTTTTTGTACTGAAGCAACCCGATAATTATATCTACTATAAATTGTATATAATCAAACCGATCTTAACTACCTTAACAGACAACTGGAATAGGAACTTCGAAATTTGAAGCCAGGCAGTCTAAGAACAGAGACGCACCTTGCTCATAAATTTGGTAGGTGAAATGCAACGAGACATTCGGTATTATAAGTATCACCTCTGGCATCGTCTTCAGAGAGCACATGAAGAGTGCTTCACTCGCTAGAAACATCAGTCCTTATGTCTAGCTTTCGAGCAACGTAAGATTGAGCTGCCAGTTTATTGGTTTTTGGTCAGGAGTGCCTGCAGTTACAGCACCTTGCCTGCAGTTACGGCACAGTGCCTGCAGTTACGGCCACATGCCTGCAGTTACGGCACCTTGCCTGCAGTTACGGCACCTTGCCTGCAGTCATGGCCCCTTGCCTGCAATTACGGCCCCTTGCCTGCAGTTACGGCCCCTTGCCTGCAGTTACGGCACCTTGCTTGCAGTTAGGGCACCTTGCCTGCAGTTGCAGCACCTTGCCTGAAGTTACGGCACGTTGCCCGCAAATCCACGAGAAGCATAGGAAAGAATCGAGTGAATTCAACGAAGAACACCAAAGTCGATCCATTTGATCAGAGAAATAGAAGGCCGGAGTCATCGACGCTGGAAGAATCATATTAAAATTAAAAAATAAACTCCTCAACTCCATCTTTAAATGCGCTTTAAATAGATCAAGGTGATATTGACGGTACAACATAGAACTCTTTCTTCCTAGTAGAGATACAATTTTGGAAAAGTTTAGAATGTTTTTGCAGCAACAAATTTGGTCTCTAGTTCAATGCAAAGAAGAAACGAATATTTGAAAAAAAAAAAAGAGCATTTAATGCCTAAAACGGAAAGGCAATTCCGAAGCAACAATATCAGTAAAATATACGCAAACCAATTTAGTTATAAGCATTTGTAATCAAGAAAATGTAATTAGTAGGCAGAAAAGTATTGATAAACGTTCTGCAGCACAAAAATCCTCGCATACCTTAAAGTTCACTGGTTGTACGCAACGCTTTGCGAATATGCTATTTTTAAAAGTAGAAAGGTCTTGGAAAAATGGAAATTAAATTGCTATTACATTAAAAGCATGAACGAAATACAGAGTTACCTATGAGATTTTAACATGATTCAAGAAGCAAGAATCGTTCATGTGCCAAGAAAAACGAGGTTGCGGGGTTTCGTGTAGTAAAAAAACATGATCATTGCTTTCGATCTGCTCCTGTTGCTAATTCCCTACCAGAGAATCCAAGCCGTGGCGCTTGAAGTTAGTTTGATCTCAATCAACGAAAATGACCTCGAAGTCAATAACTAAACAATGAGTGAAGAAAGCTCAGCGAATGCAGATAGTACTGTGGTCAACAATTTAAGCGCTTATCATGTGAAAGTCATTCGAGCTCACTGTTGCCATGGCACTCTATTGTCTTCGAGCGCACATTTTGGTATTCGATTTCCCGCAGAGGTTTGCACTTCGTCATACCCGCTTGCGTGATGAACATCCATGTTGACTTGACGGCTTGCTGGGTATCAATGGTGGGTCTTAATTTAGCGAAAATTTCCAGACTGTCTTAACTCAGGCTCAAGAGAATCACATCGAAAGGAAGAGAAGTCGCAGATGAAGCTAAGCGACAAGTTAAACCCGTACTTCTCTCAAAATATCCAAAGAATGGAGCCGCAGTTGATGGGAGGCTTTGTGGATTGCAGCGCAGCAGTTACTGGACAACCATCAGTGGTTAACTTCACCCCAGAGCAGGTGATTAAAAGGCTATGAAATGCAGTCGAGTTGAAGTATAATTATAATATACGCTAAAAAGATCAACCAGAGCTAGGGTACATACATACATACATACATACATACATACATACATACATACATACATACATACATACATACATACATACATAC
>QQSS02197820.1:0-12436 GCA_003687565.2 Craspedacusta sowerbii
AGTCCTTGAAGCAATAACATGGAACAACGGAACATACCCGACAGAAGATCTCGGCTTCTGGGCTTCAAGGTGAACGACGGGGGCTCTATTTTCACTTTCTTGGTAGAAGAAGGTTTGGGAGAAGGCTTTGGCGCTTCCTTCCGCGCACTGCTCTCTTCTTGTGAAATATCTAAGTTTAGTTAAATTTAGTACAGACGCAAAAACCGCAAAGCATAGTATCTGCAAACAACATCCAAAAATCATGAAAACAGCTGGAATTTCACATACTGAACCACTTCATCAGCAACTAACAGGAATAGGATCTACAGAAGGACAAATCGCATGTGGACACTAAAACCCAAACTCTCATGAAAGCAAAGGGAAATCATGATTGGTAAACAAAAATCGCTCGGATACAAGAACATCAATTCCTTATACCTGTAACCCTAAGCTGGGCAGCTGATTGGTCTTTGCCAGCTTTGTTCTGCAACGCAACCTGGTACTCGCCTGCATCTTGTACCTCGAAACCTTTGATCTGCAGCACGCTAGAACCGCTCTCAGTAAGAACTGCATACTTGCTTCCATCACATACATCATTACCATTGAAGGTCCATGAGACTTTGGGATCCGGAGTTCCGGAATATTTTACTTGGAGTGCCACATTCTGACCCGCTATGACCTCTTGGCTCTTCAAAGGCACAGAAATACGGGGCCGAACAACGATTTCCTCTTCTACAGGCACAGTACTAGAATCGTCTGGAACAGAACACGCACGTAAATAACAAAGTGAAGATTCACAACGAACTTTCTCACTGTTTTCAGCCATCAATAAATAAAAGCTAGTGACCTAAAACAAGCAAAGCATCTCTTAAGATGTAAATAAACCATTAACCCTCGTATCTTCAATGTATCTATAAGCGTATTGTTCTTAATACTGTGGAGGAAATAACCAAAACAAATTAAGTAACTAAAAACACTTTATAACTCCAGAACTGAATCCATAGCATGCAATAGCACGCTCAATCAGCTAGAATCTACTATAAACAACTAGTCAAGTTTACATCAACAGAACAGCGATTGACACTGATCTTTCTCACTGCAAGTGACATTACTCCACAACATACCTCTAACAGTCAGCGTCGCACTTGACTCGATGATGCCACTCTTGGCAGCGAACACAACTTTGTAATTACCGCTGTCGTCAAAACGTGCTCGATTGATAGTTAGCGAGTAAAAACTGTTGCTTTCTTCAGTGGCCGTCTTCATTCTGAATCCCGGGTTTAGAATTACTCCATCTTTGTACCATTCTACAGACGCATCTGGAGTCATACCTGTAGCACGGCAAGAGAGTTTCACACTACTCCCGGGAGCCACCACTCTGTCTTCCAAGGGCACCGTCACGCAAGGCTTCGGGAAATCTACCAGCAGCTCCGGCCGATGATCAGACAGGTCATCAACAGACGAACTCCTGGCAAATTGAAACAATACCACAGGCGTTATCGCAAATCAGCTTCAGAGGAGAGGTGACAGTCCGTAGAATACCCATGGAACTACAAGCGCGCACCGAGTTAACTAAATTAAGCAATCGCAATACAAAAATATGACGAGATGCAGGGCAATAAAATAATGCGTTACACGGTTCAAAAGATCACATTCAATTTGCATAAGTCTTACCTTGCCGAAGACCCACTATCAAGGTCTGATTCACTACCACCAGAGTCTAACCCGTGATCTAAACGAAATTAAAAACAAATTACAGGCTAGATTAGATTACGGATTTCGTAACTATTCACTCTAACAAATAAGAACATTCGATGTGACAGACAAATTCACGCACACTTGCAAAACAAGGACGAGGTCACAAAGTATATCTAAAATGAAAAAACAAGGAAGAGTTTTGGTGTCAAGGAACAAGAGATATATATTCCGGGATAACAAGCCAACAGATTCGAAGTAACCCACCAACTCATCATCGACGTCATCGACATCATCACTTTATTATTTTTATTTAAATAATATTATTGACAATAACATTTTAGGTTACATTAAATTTTCAAACAAACCTGTTGCCGCCACTTCAAACCTAGCTGGGCCTAGTTCCACTGCCTCGGCATCCTGTAACGTGCGAGTGGAACTTATTGAAGGAACCAATTCAGCCTCCTGCTTCTTATGTGCTTTAGGATGAGTCGGCAACGAGTCTACGGGCACTTCTTCAGACGTGCGTTTAGCTTCTTCGGATAGGGATTGTAATTCAGGCACAGACGTATTAGAAGGACGCACATCATGCTTAGCGCTCACGGAGGGAACCTTAGCCTTTGGTTTCGGCTCAACTTTGGGAGGTTGCGCTTTTGGCTTGGCTTTCAAAGAAAAGCAACAAGCAAACAACGTTAAGCCGTCGATCGATAATACACATGAAATCAGTAGCTTTCTGAGAACAAACTAACAGACAAACGGATGAATCAAGAAATCACCAGAATGAAAAAAAAAAAAAAAAAAAAAAAACGCCAGCTGCGTTACCACATACCTGCAACAGCTACTTTGAACGTACGCGTAACTGACCCTGATTTATTCACTGCTTCAATAGCGTATCTTCCAGCATCGGCACTGGTGACCGATAACACAGATAATACTACTGCATTTCCAACACTAGTCATCCTGATTCTATCAGACGCTTCCAGCGCAATAGAGTCCTTGAACCACTGTACGATTGGCTCTGGTGCTCCATCGACACTGAAATGTACATTTAAGTCTGCACCGTGTTGAACATGTACTACCTCGCCATCTTCACGTCCAACAATGCTTGGCAGGCGAACTAAATCTAATAGTTTTTGTTTTTCTAGCGGCTCACACACTTGTAGCATGCCCTTGCTGCTGGACGTCCCATGAATATTACGGGCCACACATTCATACAATCCGGAATCTTCAGGCCGCGCATTACGAATGAGTAAAGTATGTTTATCTCCGTTACTTAAACACTCATAGCCATCAAAATCTGATATCTTCTCCTCGCCCTTCATCCACACAATTGTGTCACAGTTCGTCACAACCACTTCGAGCAATACCGCAGTTTCAGCAACAGCATCTTGGTCGACTAAGCCCTGCAGAAAGTGGGGTGGGCTCTGCTTATCCTGGACCCTAAGTACTGCTGAAAAGACTTTGCTTCCACCCTTGTTCGAAGCAACAATCTCGTAGACACCAGAATCCTCAGGCCCACAATTCGACACAATCAACCTGCACTTTGGCAGCTCGGTTGCTATAGCAATGTTGCCACCCGATGCCAATAGCTTGCCTCCAAAGCGCCACTCCACAACGGGGGTTGGCTGACCCACTACATCAGCCTCAAAAACAAAGCTAGATCCAGTTTCAACGGTCGAATCTCTAAATAAGGAAGTTATTACAGGCGGTACGGCAACTAACGCTTTAGCTGAAATAAACAAACATAGAAGACAACGAAATAATCATATGCACTAGATCCGACATATGGCAACGCACGCATGCATTTTCTCCAACAACGATACCGGATACGTAAAATGATACCACAAAAGAACGTTAGAAACTTAAGGCCAACAAGGCAACTTGCATAAAGCATACCTAACTTGTAACTGTAGAAAAGTGGCATCATAGCAACAGCGACAAAGCGAGCAACTTACATATTTTCAGGGTAAACTTTTGCTCTGATTTTCCATGACGACTACTAGCCACGAACTTGTAAACTCCAGCATCGTCCATCTTAACATTTTTTAGCGTCAACGTATAGATGTTTCCATTGTTTTTTAGCTCTACTTTTCCTTTCAAATGCAGGCATTTTTTAAAGCCTTTGAACCACTCGACTTTAGGCGAAGTATGACCCTGCAATTCAACCGACACAACGGCATCATCACCAATTACAAATTCCTGCTCCAGCGGTGTCAACGCAATGCAAGCTGGTTCACTCGGCTGAACTGTTAGATTGCCAGAACATGACACTTCTACTCCATCATGAGTCGCTGAAAACTTGACAGATCCAGAGTCCTCTAACTGACATCGCCTGATAACCAAACTGTGCATCAAATCCCCCTCTTTCAAAATTTCGTACTTATCTGTGGAAGATATCTTGACATTCTTAAAAAACCAAGCGACGGCCGCAGACGAGCAAGACGACAGCGTCACAGAAAGCTTAGCATCTTCGCCCTCCTTCACCAAGCTGGGTCCAAATTTCTTAACAATTTCAAGTTTCGGTGAATGAGAAGGTGCAGCAGCTCCAGATACACGCTCAGCGTCTTCCTCTACTCTATTAGGTGCAGACACGGAATCACCTGTATGGGGCTTAGAAGGTTTCTCGTTGACAAACACTTCGCAAACCGACGTCACGGAGCCAGACTCATTGCTGGCGCGAAGTTCATAAACTCCCTCATCTTCCACTCCCACATCTTCTATGGTTAACCGAAAGAGGTTGCCAACATGGGAAAAGGAGATACCATCCTCCTCTTCCACCAGCTCATCGTCACAATACCACAGCACGCGTGATGGCCCATCACATAGCATGGTAGCTTCCAGAACCAAGTTCTCGCCTTCATCAATGTCTAGCTCTGCAGGCAGGGCTTTCACGACAACGGGTTTAGCTATATCAAGACAAGACAAATGTATCAATTAAAACCAAAAGGCTCTCAGCACGAAATAATATTATTGGATTTGAATACAAACTAAACACATTTGAAAACTTCTTCAAGCACGTCCCAGAAGAAATTTTACAACAATTACACTTCCATTCACAGGTTGGCAAACAACGGTCTTACCATACCAATTGAAATCATGCTGGGCAAATGTAGTAAAAATACGTTAAGGTACATTCCAAACCTCTTGATCTGTGCAGTTTGCACACTCACAAACCGAGAGAAATGAAACGCGTCATGCCAAACAGACTTAACAATTAACTTTACTCGCGAGATCATAAACAGCCAAACTAAAAATGGGCACCTGAAGTTGAGGCCATAGCCTTACGCTCGTCTGCTTCTTCATTCGCCTCTTTCACGTTGAACAGCAGCGACGTTACTTTGCCTGTACGGGAGACCGCCTCGACTTTGTAGACGCCAGCATCTTTAGATGTCGCTTTATTTAAAACCAAGGTGTGATTCTTGTCGGATTCAATGAAACTCAATCGCTTGCTTTCCTCAAGCTCTTTTCCATCCTTCAACCAGGTTACCGAAAGAGCGTCCGCCACTTCGGTCGAAAGCGTAAGATCTTCTCCAGCAACTAAGACTTGCTCAAAGTTGAACTCCGCCAGAACATCCGAGCTAGGTTCTAATTCTACAAATTCTTCGATTGCTGCCGTAATAGGCTCTTCTACTTGCGAGACCACAGTTAACTGCCCCCGACAGGAAATCTCCCCGAAGCTATTCTTAGCGGTACACTTCACAACTCCATTGTCTTCTAAAGTGCAATCGTTGATAATAAATACGTGCTCACCACCTTTTTCAGTTAGCAATTCAAATCTTCCTTTGTCTGAAACCGCTTTGCTGTTTAGGTACCACGAGATAACTGGTTCAGGGCTTCCACAGACCACCACAGAAAACTCAACCTCGTCACCGACCTGCGCAGAAAAATCCTCGATTTGAGCTTGAAACTTAGGAGCCGTACCGGACGGTCTAACGATGACCGAAAACATCCTCTGTGCGTCACCACTGCCGTTTGACAACTTGCACAAGTAGTCAGCGTCATACTCAGAGGTAACACCAGTTATCGTCAATGTATGTCCAATTGCATCTTTCTGGAACTTTACATTCTCACTTTCTTCCAGGATGCTCTCATCTCGAATCCACTGCACGTCAGGGTGTGGAGATCCTGTCACTTTAATTTTAATTTTAAGTGTATCCCCCTGGTTAACTGTGTATTCCTCTTCAGGACCTTCCACAAACTGGGGTGGCATCCCATCAGGCACTGCAGTGAAAAAATATGTAGCACGATATCCAAACATATCATAAGGACAATATACAGACCACATGGACAACAAAGGCAGATTTATTTGACATGGATCCGAAGCTGGCCCTCAAGCACGATGAGAAATTCCATATACCTAATTAAATTTGATTTTGTTTTTAACCTTTTTTTCTTAACCGAACATTTCAGCGGTTGCAAAGCATACGATTGAATGGGATCAAAATTGTTAGTTTTAAGTACTTTCCCGAGGTAGAAACAATTTAGAACTATAGAGTACGAACACCCTGACTATCAAGCAAATAAAAGCAGGCCTTTAGGAGAATGTTTGATTGTATCCTAACCTACCGGAAATGTTTTACATATTCTGGCTAAAGCAGAGCACTAGTTAAATTTTGCGAACTATTGATAGCAATCTTGATGCTCCTAGCGTCGAAACACATATAATGAACAAAATAGAACTTCTGGGTTTTCTGATCCCTATTAGATGATTCGATGTCCTATGGCGTTCTTTCAATTGCAAGGTATAATACCATCATGTTAAGCCAACCCACCTTTCATGCGAATAGTGAATTTCCTTTCAGATGTGCCTGAGGAACTGATGGCAGTGCACCTGTACTGGCCATCTGCATCAAGCTTGACATTTCTCAACACCAGAGTGTGCACATTGTCTTCTGCCTGTATCTCGGTCCTTTCTCTCACGTTGAGCAACTTCTTAAAACCCTTAAACCACTCCACTCTAGGATTGGGGTGCCCCTCCAACTCAACAGCCAGGGTGATATCGTCTCCAGGGGCACACTCCTGCTCTATCGGAGACCTTTCAAACATTTCAGGATCAGCAGGCTGGACGGTGATTTTGGCAGCACATGACGTCTCGCCACTAGCATTACTTGCCACAAACTTAACAGTGCCCTTGTCAGAAAGCTTACACTTTGCAATGATTAAGTGGTATTTTTGACCGTCGTTACTGAATACAAATCTATCTGACTGCTGCAGTAATTGATCTTGCAGATACCATTCAACTTTGTCTGGTGTAGAAGACAAAGTGACAGCAAAGCTTGCTGCCTGGCCACTTTTAACAACTACAGCTCTCGCTTTGTCAACAATCATCAGCGAGGGTACATCAGGCACAAGCTGAGGGGTCGTTTCAAGACTACCTCTACCATCCAAGTCATCATTCACAAAAACACTACACACGCTGGTGGCCAATCCCAGAGCATTACGAGCAATAACCTTATAGTCACCTTCGTCATCTACCTCAACACTGGCAATGATGAGCTTATGAACACTTCCAGAGGATTCGATGGTGATGCCATCACCAGCTTCAAGTTCCTGTTCATCACACTCCCAATGCACGGCAGGAGTTGGGGAACCTTTCACATGAGCTTCAAGAATCATCACCCTGCCTTCGTCAACATCCAATTCTTCGGGCAAACGCTTGGTAAATTGTGGCTTGGAATCTTGCGCAACTAAATGCAACATACTTGTACGCTGTATTTGTTACTTACATGTAACCAATGGAAGCAAAAACTGATAATAAAACAGCGACGCGACAATATATCGGGAAATGGAGTCAGTACTGGCTACAGAATCTGTAGGAATGCTCAAACTTGGCACGCATACGTAAAGTTCTGAAGCATCTATTTAAAAACCTGGCCAACTAATAACCATGCACTTATAAAGTTGAACTTCATCAATTGTCAACCAAATACGACAAACGCTTATTGCTAATTTAGAGGTATAAGAATAGCGTAACAAAAACACAACAAATAATCATCATGAAAAAGTTCATACCTCCCATGACAACTTCAAACACGGTCGTTTTCACTTGGCCATTGCGAGAAACCATTTCCACTTTGTATCGACCAAAGTCCTTTTCTACTGCTTTTGGAACACACAAATAGTACTCGTCTCCTATTTGGCCAAGGGATAAATGATCATCTGGAACAATTTCTTCATCGTTTCTTAACCATGTTACAGCTATGGCGCCGGGGGCCCTAACCACAAGCTTAATTTCATCACCAACTGAGACGACCAACTCGGGAGGAGAACAAGCAAACAGCCCACTCGATTCCACTTTATTTTCAAGACCATCTCCAGACATACCATCAAGTTTCGTAACTGTAAGCTTAGCTTCAGACGATGCTTCACCCTGATCATTCTTTAAAATGCATGTTATAACGCCTGAATCTGCTGGTTGGCAGTCCTCTATAATTAGGGTATATTCCCCTTCTGTCTCAGGCAGAATTTGAAACCTTCCTTCGTCTCTCACACTAATTCCGTTGAGCTTCCACTCCACATTTGCACCTCTACTAATGGCAGCAGTGGCCGAAAACTCAGCATCTTTTCCTGCTTCCACAACCTGATCCGTTAGCTTGACTTCAAACAAAGGTGGTTCTAGAGCCTTCGTTACAATTAGCGAAAATAACTGCGTCAACGATCCATGGGAGTTACAAATGCGACACTCATATTCAGCATCATCGCTTAGAGCAGCATCGTTGATTACTAGAGAATGAGTATCATCTGTCTTGACGAGCTTGATTCTATCGTCTGCTACAACAGGTTCGTTATCAAGCAGCCATTCAACACTTGGAGTGGGAGTCCCTAAAACTTGCACACTGAGGGTGGCAGTTTCTCCAACAGTGACAGAAACCTCACTGACAGGCTGACAAGCCAAAGAAGGTCGCTCTCCTTTAGGTTCTAGAGAACAACAGACCCAAACTAACTTCAACCAAAGGCTTAAGGCTATATATCAGCAGATGCTACAGCTACAATTACCTTCCGCAGTAGATTAGACATGAGCACACCCAAACCAATGCATTATACTGCTTAAAATGGTATTGAGACACTCTAAATCATGAAAGCAATACAATAAAAGTAAAAAATTCATAAATTAGACGCATGATTTTATTGCAAGTTAGCTAAGGACATAGCCTACATATACATGTAATGACAAGTTGAAGTTTTGACAGGTGATCGGTCATGCAAGAGATACTAACACCGGAGCAGTTACTAAACACTTCCTAAAGTCTGCGGAGAACATAGCGAGAACCCTTATCCTGGAATACGCATAGCTCATCAGGTAAGCACCAACCTCTCACGGACACCCTAAACTCTACAGTGGATGTTCCAGCTGAGAGCGAACTCACGCGGCACAAGTAAGAACCAGCATCCTTCTGAGACGCCGACTTAATCACAAGCGTAAACAAGTTTTGGTCAGCAGTGACATCGAATTTCTTTGTACTCCGGAAGATGGGTTTATCGCCCTTCAGCCACTCTGCTTTGAATTTGCCAGTTGGAGGCCCTTGAACCTGCATTCGTATGACGCCATCTAAATCACAAACCAGCTCAGTTGACGACAAAGGATAGATCTTCAGGGGAGCTGGCTTGACATTCAAGTCTGCAAAACAAGTGGCCTCGCCAGCCTTATTCTTTGCCACGCATTTAATGCGTCCCTTATCTTCCATGGAACAATTATCGATTGACATGGTGCAAGATCCATCAATATCTTTTAATCGGAAACGGTCGCCATCATCTACAGGCTTGTTCGAAACAAACCACTTCACTTCAGGAACAGGTACTCCATCCACTGCAACAGAAAACTCCGCTGGCTCTCCTTCTACAACAGACAAGCTCAGCGCTTTCTTTTTAAACATCGGTCTAGAGGGTTTCTTTTCAATGGCGACCGTGCAGGATGTCGAAGCACTACCAGCACTGTTGGACACAGAGCATTCAAAAATACCGGCATCGTCTAAAGTTGGCTTAGATATAACCAAAGTAGCGGCATCGCCCTTGATCACTATTTTGCCATTCGGGAGTGATATCAAATCTTTCGCATTTTTCCTCCACACGACAGTTGATTCTGATGATCCAGTAAAAACTACAGCCAACTTCAGTTCCTCTCCTTCTACTAAACTTTGATCATTTAACATGGAAGTAATAAAAGGAACTGCCACTTTCGGACCTAAATATATATAAAACCAGAGGTACTGATATAAATACACAAACAAGCATTCCAGACTTACACAATACAGGTTGCCTTGATAAGTTCTATTCAGTAACATTTGCGCATTCCGCAAGGCACTAATGATGTGAATGAAAATATAAACGAAGCTTATATCTATCGTGAATGCCTGAACAAAGACTTCCACGAAAAAACTCACCTTTGACTACAACCTCGACGGGTACTTCTTGTACGCCCTTCTCATAATCAACCCGAAACACGTACTTCCCAGCGTCCTCGCGAGATGCTCTAGCAATTATTAGCACAAATGTATCACCTTCCTGCTTTACAAGGAACTTGTCTGACCCAGTTAACTTTTGTCCGTTTCTCAGCCAGTACGCAGTAAAAGGGCTTGCATACTTGCAGTCAATAGCAAGCCTAACATCACTGCCAGCTTCCACATCAACGCCGTCCGCGATAGACTTATCAACAACTGTTTCAGGCACCTGGATTTCGGCTTTCTCGACAACACCTTTCTCGATAATGTCTTTATTTTCTTTCTTGTCTTTACCGATTGTCAATCTACCAACGC
Source organism: Craspedacusta sowerbii (assembly GCA_003687565.2). NCBI lineage: Eukaryota > Metazoa > Cnidaria > Hydrozoa > Limnomedusae > Olindiidae > Craspedacusta > Craspedacusta sowerbii. The sequence goes on from QQSS02197820.1 coordinate 10,428, forward strand.
TTTTCGCAGATCCATACGGATTAACTGCAACACAGGTATACTCGCCCTCATCATCAGAAAATAAAGAATCTATTTGAAGCTGGTACACAGGAGGCTCGTCCCAAAAGCGAATACCTTCCTCTTCTACAATATCGTCTCCCTCAAACAGCCAATCAACATCAGCCTCTGGAAGGGACTCGATGTTAACTTCAAGAATGGCTTTTTCTCCGTGCTTATAAAACACAGCATCAAGGGCTTTAGTGAATTTTGGTTTTCCTTCATTAACTCGATGATCAACAAGACCGGCACGCGAATCATTGCTCACAACAGAAGGCTTGCCAGAGGTGGATTGCGAGCTCAGCAGATTTTGAGACACATCAACACTCTTAGGTTTGGGCTTCGTAGCCGGGGGGATTCCAGACTTTCCTAAACAATACGAAGCATGCATTAAAAAAAAAAACTCTAAGGAAAGGCAGGAAAATAATTTAAATCAACAAAACATTTGGCATCATGAGATTGGAGAGTTAGGCAAACATTGAATTCTGGACAATATTCTCTCGTAGACGACTATCGAAAAGGAGACGAGACAAAAGGAATCGGGCTGCACATGCCAAAAACAAAGACAAATACATTCTCTGGCAGCCAGAAGAACTCTTAAAGGCATCAAAAATTAGCAAGCAACACAGGAACGAAAGCCACAACAAATATTCTTAACACTAAACCTATGCGCCCACACACCACTCACAACGGCACACATGCAATGAGATCTGCATAGAGAGACAGAGAGAGCTTTGTAACCCCTCCTTGCTGCAGTTAGAGATTCTCATCAATAAAACGACAACCACATTTGAGTTTAATAAATTGTGGATCTGAAAGTACGGAGAAAGAATAACTATTCAAAAGAATTTCAACACAGCAATTGTTTTAAGTCATATGTATTGTAAGTACCTGCCTGTCGGTGATCCGAATTAAAGAACGCCGACGGATGGCCTGGCGCACAACCAACAACCCGGGCTACCCACTTATCACCCCGCCTAAGCGCTTACCTACCTTCCTAATCACACATTATTAGAAAAAATTCTTTGAGATCGTCAGAGCGTAAGGCATCTGTCGATACATCGCAGCAATCAAGGCACGGCATGAACGTCAACGATGAGCCCAACATAGGGCGAAACGAGTCAGGCGTTGGGGACCAGAAGAACAAAATACCCACTGAAAGAATATCCTGCTCCAGCATCTAGCCTGCTTAACTGTCTACTACGGATCAAGTCATTAAAGAGTCGTAAGCAAAGGGCATCGATACTTATCACACCACATAGTCGTAAGCGGAAAAATTTACCGCAAGTTATTGACGAGGTCAGTAGATTTATAATCCTGTACTTGGGAGTTGATCAAGCTTAGCACTTTCAGGCGCACCATGGCATGACGTATCGCTGTTTATATCGTATCCCTACGACCACCCGTTCACCAATAACTAATAACTTTTACACAAATCAAATATTTAACCAGAAGAAAAAACACTTTATAACACAAGCCAATATCTACGATGCGTATACATAATACCTCTTTCAGCTGGATGGGGTCGTGCAGGTTGCTTGAACTGGGCAGATTTCGACAGCGACGAAACTCTGGTAATAAAAAGCAGAGATGTCAATCTATGGGGCCGGACGAGAACAGAAGTTTCAAAAACAAGCCACGCTACAATGAGAAGTGATAATCTACTCACAATGCCGGTTTCAATGCATCTTCAATGGAGTCTAGATCCTTTAAGTCATTTTCTATAGGATTTTCAGCCTCTACAACAAATAAATTTAAGTGAAGTGAAACGATGACAGACAAGAAATAATCGAGAAAACTGTATACATACGCACATATTCAACCACCTACCAACCTATCAAATTACCTACCCATCTATCTATGTATCTATCTATGTATCTATCTATGTATCTATGCATCTATCTATGTATCTATGTATCTATCTATCTATCTATCTATCTATCTATCTATCTATCTATCTATCTATCTATCTA
>QQSS02197831.1:0-12434 GCA_003687565.2 Craspedacusta sowerbii
ACATACATACATACATACATACATACATACATACATACATACATACATACATACATACATACATACAAACATACATTACATGACATTACGTTTGCACCTCCATACGCACACACATTGCGGGTAGATGTCTCCTTTTTTTCCAAATCCTATTTCAAGCAACACAGAAGCAAGGAAAAACGCACCGTTATTCAATAAAACTTGAAGAACGTGTTCACGTCCGGCCTCGATAGCGCGTAGCAGAGCTTTGCTGCCCTTGTCTACTGCCCCGGAGTCTAGCAACACTTTGAGCACGGCCTCCTTCCCCGTTTCAGCCGCGTAAAACACAGGCGACACCTCCTGTCCATTGTCGTCGAAGAGCCTCGAATGATCAGCACCGTTCTCCAACAGAAGCCTGGCGATTTCTGAGTTGTTCAGTAGAACAGCATAATGCAGTGGGCTCTTCCTGGCGGCTAGAGCTTCCAAATGGACGCCACCAAGAGTGGCATTAACGCCGCTGAAGCACATACGCAGAACACAACTTGCCTTAATTCACCAGAACAAACAGCGAAGGAGAAGGAATTTAAATAGGGCAACGGTTGAACAGGTAAGAAAGTCCAGACAAGAAACGCGAAAGCGAGAAAATAAAAATTTGCCTTATTTGTCTAAGAGCTGGAAAGACAGTCACCCGCATGAAAGTAGCGCCTTAAGGAGACAGATGTCAAAGAGCTCCTACGAAAAGCATTAGAAGAATTAAATTCACTTGCGTTCGGCAAAACTCACACCATAACAGCTACTAAACACTTATATAGACATTTCTTAGCAAAGCTAGAACTTACGTTCTAGCCGTGCCGCAATTTACGAGCTCTTGAACAACGTCAAGATGACCAAACAAGCACGCACAGTGTAGTGGCGTGTATCCATCTTTATTGGGAATATTGACGTCTACGTAGTACGTTTCTGGCTCGGCCTCTGCAAGCTCTGAAATATCAGCACACGCAAATCGGCTCCACGGCATAAAATAAATTTAAGAGAACGTAATCAGATATTACATGGCATTAACAAGCAAAGTTATATCGCAGATGACCTAAAGATAACGATTTCCAAGTGAAACAACAAACCCGAACAAGTTAACGCTATGGCAAAGCAACGCAGCTAAATCAGAACACACCTGAAACAGAGCTCACACTGTTGCGTCTCGCAGGAGGCATCTCCTTCATAGCAGACACCTTCCTCGTCTTCGGAGGCAACGCTGGAGCCTGTGGGGGTGTGGACGGGACGTGCGCTGGTCGTGCTTGCCCGGCCATACCTGGCTGCCGTCGGAAGCTGCACAAGTAGCGAACCACGTCAGCATGGCCTCTCATACACGCGGCATGAATAGGATAGGTGCCATCTACTTGCAACGGCAAAATCAGGTGCTTCGGAAAATGCTCCACCAGCACCTTCACGACCTCCAAGTGGCCAGCGTAGCAGGCCGCGTAAAGAGGAGTCATGCCACTGTCTGCATTGGGTCGCCCGTCAGCGTTGTACGGAAGGAGCAGTTCTACTATGTCCGCATAGCCACCGATGCTAGCCCTGAAAGGTTGGCCATATCGAAGCAATTCTTCTTTGGCACTCCAAAGAGCATTAAAAAAAAAACGCTCAGCTTACATTAAGAAGATTAGAAAATTTTGACAAGCTTCACAAAGATCTTAGGACAATAAATGGCGGCATACCTGATTCAATAATGTCAACAAAATTCTTCATCGACAGTTTGAAAAGATCTACACGTACAATTCTCTATTCTACAATTATATCAGGCCTTTGAACGGCTACACCACATTCTCCATACCTGTATAGATATGTGTTTGGACCTCTGTAGTATCTGTTTATTACTGCAAACGGATCCAAAATGCTCTTCAACAGCACCTTGGCTCGTTCACAGTTTCCATTACTGATGACATCATAAAGCTCTAAGAATGGAATATTAGAGGCTTCAAAAACTAGAATACTCGCGCCTGCACAACAGGTTCAGGATTCGCCGACAATTATCCAGCACAGGAAACCTTCGAACCCGGTACCCCGAGAGACTGAGTAATAAGTTGGTTGATTTAGGTAAAAAATAAGAAAATTCTTCGCGTCCGTCAACAACAACGATCGCATTGGCAAATCTAAGACTCGAAAAAAGAGAGATACGAAAGATACGTAACGATGGTGGAATGACACTGATACACAAAGTACATGTTCTTAGATAAGCACTCCTAAGGTCGACACAGGTTTAAAAAAAACAAACAAATTATCCCAGTTAGGTTATGCAGCATTCTAGCGTACGAGCGAGTCTATATTTTAAACTGAAGATACGACATCGACACAAAAGGCGTATACCTTCACACTTGGCGTTCTCGGCATCTTTCAGTCTTTGCTCTGACACAAGAGGAAATTTATATCAAATACAAGCCATACTCAAAGGTGGGACGCTCAGTAGTACTTTATAGCTGGATAGATATTTGTATCTAAGGCTGACACTAGATATTGCTCCAGCAACAACCGCTATCTGCGCAGTAAACCCTGAACTGAAGAGGATACAGCAAAGCCTCGAACCACTGTGCCCTGGCTGAACGCGCCTGGAGGCAACAAGCAAATGCACACTGCAAAAAGAAAATAAATCCCTAACATATTGAGCAACAACTGACACGTAGTAGCGTCAGCCACCAGCCGCATGTGCCTCCCAAATATATAAAACCTCCCTCCCTAAACCACGCCCCTGCGCAAGATCCTGCGCAGCTTTCCTGGCTCCTTCAAGGCTTGCATTTTCGTATCGGCGCATCATCGCTGGCTCGACAGCCATCTTAAGCCGGCGAACCCACTATTCTCAGAATATCTCGCAGGAAATGCCCAGCCGTCATGTATAGTCGCAAATAAAAGACTCCTAGGCAGACGAAAGACACCCGTCAAAATACGTCCAAACTGTCGCCGTTGACTTGCTGGTACAATGTGTTCAATCGAAGGTTGGTTCACACAACGATTTCGAACTTCGCTTTCTTTTGTATGCGTCCAAAGATGGCAACGCCTAAGAAGGAAAGCAGGCATCGCCTTTCGAAATAAGTGCATTCTGGGCAAACCAATCTGCGGGGCACAGCGATCTGCAGCGCATAGTTCATGTTGACACCAAAAATACGCATCCTAGTTCCAATCGAGGTCTTGCAGTCTTCCTTGAGGCTTGCAAATCGACCCTCTGGTCTTGCGAATCGACCCTCGTCTTGCAAATCGACCCTCTGGTCATGCGAATCGACACTCTATTCACGCAAATTGACTTTCTGGTCTTGCGAATCGACCCTCTGGTCTTGAAAATCGACCCTCTGGCTTTGCGAATCGACCCACTGGTCCTGGGAATCGACCCTCTGGTCTTGCGAATCGACCCTCTGGTCTTGCGAATCGAACACCGTCTTGCGAATCGAACCCCTGGTCTTGCGAATCGACCCTATGGTCTTGCAAGTCGATTTTCTGGTCTTGCAAATCGACTTTCTGGTCTTGCGAAATGGCCCTCTGGTTTTGCGAATTGACCATCTGGACTGGCGAATCGATCGTCCAGTGCGCAGTCCATCGATCATTGGTGACAGTAAAGGAAGCCAGTCGTCGGATGCTGGTTGAGCCTCTCAAGGAGCTTAAGAGCTCGTTACGTGCTCTCAAAGGGAGTCTCGGACGGCTGGTCGATGGTCCAACAATCGTGGAACCAACATCGCTCTGTCCCCTGCTACCAGGAGACCCTCTTCGTGAAGACCTTCCCAGCGGACAATACCTCTTACGGCTTTTGTGGCTTTCGTCAAGCGTTGGCGGGACAGAGTCTATGACAGGATCGTCAAGACTTGAGCTTGATATACTTAAGATCGTCACCAAACTCGCGTGGGCTCCGGTTAATTGAAACTCACTTTTGACAATAAAGCGTTCCAGCGGTTCAAAACTTGTCCTTCTTTGCACTAATCTTGACTCCGTCCGCACATCATATCAAATCACTAACATCAGGTCACCCCTATCGTCTGAACCACCGCAACATAGCCACAAGTAGATCAAGAATCATGCAAAGTCTCTGAGACAAGTGACATGCATACTTAACATGACTTAGCAGCACTCTCCCCGTACACATAAGACAGCCTGACAATTTGGCCGCAAACTACAGACGCATGTCAAACTTTGGGCCCATCAGATGCCAAAGGCACAAAAGCAGAAAACTAAAATCATTACCAACAAAAACAACATAAGCAACAACAACTATAACAACAACTACTACTACAACTGAAACAACAGCAACAATAACAAGAACAACAACAACAACACCACCAAAAACAATGAACAACAACAACAACAGCAGCAACAATAACAAAAAACCTTTATGAAAGCTCGATTTACTATGCTTCCCACTTACCTAAAACTTTGTGCATGTACTGGACACACTTGGAAGCTTCAGGTGTTCCTGTCTGGCGGGCGACCTCGATAGCCGTCAGCCCTTCCGTACTCAGCAGATCCAAGTTGGCCTCGTAATCCAGCATGGCTGTCACACAATCAAGGTGGCCGTAAGCAGCCGCATGGTGCAGGGGAGTCTACAAGTACCAGAAAAAGAAGGCACATCAACAAAAGGAATCCTACTTCAAGGCAATCTCAAACACGATACATAGGACCAGGTTTTCTCCGCAGCTCCCTAAACCCAAAAGCAGGAGCATAGCACTCAGTCTACACAAATACCTGTTACGATGCGCATGAAATAAAAACCCATTTGTAGGAAGATCGTTTCACTTACATAGCATTTGTCTTCGAGGCCTGACATAGCATTAGGGTCGGCTAGATTGCAAAAGAACAGAATAATTAAGCGATAGCCTTCGCAAAGTCACGCCAATGCTAAGCTTAGAAATTGGCATCTCTGCACACTGTTAACACAAGCATTTCGCTACATTGCAGAGTCCATACAAAAGTAGTGTGGAACAAGCACCATCACGAATAAGGAAGGCAGAGAAATCACTATCAGGGTTTTCCGAGATCACCAGGCATAAGAGAAAAAAAAAGAAAATTCAATACGGCTCATTAATAACTTAGTAAGAAATACAAATAAAAAATCTCTACTAGTTTTAAAGAGCAGAGCAAATACGTTCTTGCTGAAAAGAGTAAGCTTCCACGTCAGACGTAACTAAGACGAGTGAGGAGTTTTGGGTTATAAACAGTATAGAAAGAGTATATAAAGAGCATGAGAAGTAGTTGAAGATTTGATGATTGTGAGTGTTAGAAAAGGAATGGCTTGATTTTTAAGAGGGGTCTACTTGAAACGAAAGGTGACTCTTAAAACCAACGACCTGTCATAAAAGAATGAATAGATTATGATAATAGCAGCTCCATATCGAAGAGAACTAGCAAGTGGTTTCAAGGGCATATCATGTTGTAGCAGCAAACGATTGACGTCATAGTGTTGCGGACAAATACATTTTAATGCATGGCATAACTATGTCTAGCTTGCACATAAATTGGGTGAGGTGCTTACCTGGAATTCCTGGTGCATGACCGATCAGGTTATTCTATTCTTTAAAAAAAAATAACATAGCAGCTTACCTCCTCTCTGAAGCAGAGTCCGGACACAGTTAATGCTACCATGCACGCAGGCACAGTGAAGAGGTGTTTGACCTTGCGCATTACGACTCTCTACTGTGCCAAAGGCGTCACTTTCTAGCAGCTGTTGTAGAAAGTCTGCCTGGTCATATAAACATGCCTGGTGCAGCAGTTCTCCCTCAAAAACAAATACCATACCAATATTGGATGCCTGAAATATAAGCAGATATATCAGCAACAAGTGGGATTTCAGAGAGCTTCTCAAAAATTTAAAGGATCTGTAAATATGGGAATTTTACATGTTCTAGCCCATATACATGAATTTTCCCTATTATATAAACTACCACAAGATATAATGGAGAAATTAAATACGAGAGAGACTAGCAGACTAATTAGGTATGGCCTCCAAGCCTTTTATGACCAGTTGTGGCATAAACACTGATACCTTAGGCTCACTCATTCATTCATTCATTCCTTCATTAATTCAGTCATTCATTCACTCACTCATTAGTTAATTTCTGCATGCATTTGCACCCTTGCCTCTTAAGGGTTGAAGATAACCCAATATGTACTAACGCTTTTTTTCACAAATGTTTACATGATAATTTGCATATGCGTTCAACATCATAAATTCTTTGCTTGAAAATTAACGCATATGCAAAAGCTTAACAGATACGATATCAGACTTTTTAAAATGAAAATCATCAATATGACTTGTTATTCTATTTGCTTATGCCATGCATATAAACAGTCTGAACCAAGAGAGAAGCAATATGTAAAGTTGATTAAAGGGAGCACAATAATGTAATCTAAGAAAGCATAACAAGTGGATACGTTTTCAAAAATGCTACATGATAAACCCAGAAGACCAAGTTTACACCTTTACGGTGCTCCAATCCATTCAGGAAATTCCAGCAAAATTACATTAGCCAAAGACTGCATCAAGGGAATGTCAAAGACCTTCAACAAACATCGACTACACAAAACAACATATATATGAATCTCCCAGTGATATGCTATAAATATTTTATCTAATCATTACTTATTAAATATGCTGCATGCAAATTGATCTAGTCACTAAAATAAAAACAAAACCAAAGAAGATCATATCTTTTCAAAGCTACACATTTTATGCATTCCTAAGAGGCTCTTATGCAATTTAAAGCAGCTGCTATCACAGAGTGCAGACTTCTTAAATAAGACTAAGTGGGCAGGTGAGAACAGAGTTTCAGCAGTAAGATAACAGGATCAGACAATTTCTTGGTACTCTTGCATGTTATATATCATTCAAGTGGAATATGCCATAACCTGGTGCCTATGAAAAAGGCATGAAAACCTGACAACTTAAATACAGATTGTGCATAGTTTCTGAATAAAATCGCATGTAAAATATCAAAATTTTTAATGGAATGAGGAGCCAAATATTTACATTTTAAGTGCAAAAAGAAAAAAAAATGATAGGTGATAGAACACAGGAGGAAATGAGTACACTTTAAATGCACTAACTTGAAAGGTGGATAAATAACTTTGCATACAAGTTGGACAATAGCAAATGAATAGGTTGGAATACTCTTCCTGTCAAATAGCTATCCATCAACACAATACACTTCATCTCAGATAGCTACATGACACACCATTTGAAACAAATAGTGGGAGTCAACACTCCAGCAAGTTTCTATTAACCCTTGAGTTAATGTAAACGAACATAGAACACAAGCTATATAACAGCACTAAAGAAGATGGTAGAATTGTAAACCCATGCTACCACAAACTTTTTGTTTAAACAACACAAGAACGTACACAAGCATTTTTAAGTGACTTAGAGGCTCTATTAATCAAGATTAGGAGACTGATAAGATGAGAATTACACTCAAGGATTGATGTACAAGCTCTGCTAGGAGCTATTCAGTTTGGAAACAAGGCAAAACAATATGAATCAAAATGAAAAGAACTCAACATAAAAAATTTGCTAAGTTGGGAAACATCTTTTCACGAAACCAAAAGTATAGAAACACTCTCTCTGTGATATCAAACAGCACTTCTAGAAACATTGCTTCCCGATTAGCAAATTACTCGATACTAAAATTTATGTTAGGACACTTATAGCTTTTCAACTCAATAAATGGCAAGATATACCACGAAACCATGACGCTTACACGATCAAGAAAACCGAGAAATCCAAGACTGCAAAGCAATCTATGCAAGCATATAACAAATAGCAACAAAAAGATTTGAGGTTGCCAAACCATAAAGCTCCTCCATTTAAACTGATTGAAACATACCACTGCAAAGCAAGAAATGTGCAGCCGCAAACAGAATGCAATCACTCACCGAACTCATTTTATCTCCTTCTAGAAGCCCACTCAATAAAGATTAGACATGAATTTACAAGAGCTCAACCAAAACCGCCAGTATTTGACCCTACACCCATGCATGTTTGACCGTACACCCACGCATCTCCTATTTTGTTCGCGACTTCTTGGAAGCAATATCGAGAATGGCCAGCGAAATTACGCCAACGGAAGTTCTTCACTTCAGGCTTAACTAACTAGCATGACGATAAGTTGTCGCGAGAAGGATTCTCTCCGATTTATTTCATACGGTGTTAGTACGGTATTCCTGTCAAAACTTAAGATTTATTCTGGAATCAGTTAAGAATCGGTTTAAATAGGTTATAGTTGATATGCACAAGGAGTCTTAACTTGGCAGAGGTTCTTCTAATTACTTCTCCGTGCTGGGTTTGTCAAAAAATTTGGTGTATCCTATATTCAAGCACTTTGTTGGATTTATGACACAGCTACATATGATTGGGTAGCAATCTTTATGAATTGCTTTTCATTAGTGTCTGTAGTTTTGAAATCGGATGGATCTTCACCTTCGTGTTGGCAGATGCTTTCCTTCATTTGGTGATGTATACGGCTCTCGCCTGGTTATCTGACATCTGCGCTACTTGCTTGGTCTCTTTTAATTTAATTTTTGCCTTTCTTATATTTATGTACGTCTAAAATTTCGTTTTCTTTAGTTTTCCATGTCAATCTGGTGTGCTTAAAATGTTTGTAAATAATTTTGCATAGCAGCTTTGTAGGTTGTCATATAGACAGGCACTTCTAATTTGGTGCTGTTTTGTTGGTTTTTATTTTTTATTTTTTTGACAGACAATCGTGAGTTGGTTGGAATTAGGTAGGAATTTTTTTTTTCGTTGGCATAGGTTTTCACACCAGTTGACCTATCTGGTTCTTCCTGTTTTTTTTTTTCTTCTGAAATCTGTGCGCTACGTGTTCACAGTTCACTCGCTTTCAAACCTACAGATTCTATGCTTATGTTCTTCCTAGCAACACTTGGACTCTTTACATCCTTAGCTTTGAAGGCGATGGGTAACAACTATTCAATAGAAGCTTGGCTCTTATATTTAATATACTTGCTAATTGTTCTTGTATGTCATAATTAACGAAACGTACGTATGACTAGCCATTTCATTATTTACAAGGGATTCTTCCCGCGTACCACGCAGCTGGCAATGCCCAAGTGATTTGGGGGCAGGCTGCCAAAACTGTGACGATCTCGTGCAACTGTTCACTTGTGTTCTCGTGAGACGGTGCACTCGAGGTCTCCAGGGGTTTCGAGTTCTTGATGGGACTCCAAGCAGTTGCTTGGCCAGTTAAGACTCCAACCAAAGGTCTCTGACGAGTCCCTTGGCCGGGACAAAACGTACGTATAACTAGCCATTTGATGTCATGGTAGTGTTGCTTAGTCACAACAAGCTCGTTATATGTAAATTGAGTAGGGATTAGCCGCAAAGCATGGTGGTCACTACTAGAATAGGCGATGCCTACGTAGTGATCTTCTCCACATTTCACAAAACCTTTGTCAAACTATGCATATTTCTATTTAAGGATGCGTGTGACTAGTGGCAATAAATTCTTTTGTTGTTGCTGTTGTTGTTGTTGTTGTTGTTGTTGTCATGATTTTAACACACAGTCTCCAGCAACTTAATGGAAACACGCCGAAAAAAAAAACGGCGAGAGAATCGATGAAGCGTGTTGATTGTAATGGCTAGAAGGCATTGCGCATGTCGTAGCTTTCCAAACCGTAAAGCTAACTTTTTCTCCTCAACGCGACTACACTTGACTGCACGCCAGAATGCTTTAGTCACTTGTCGTCGTGTAAGATGCTTCATTTTATAGAAAATTTCAATTGCTTGAGGATTGCTCGAGCTTGTTAGGGAAAGAGTTAGGGTTAGGGTTAGGACTATGGTAAAGCATTACTCTACCGGACAGGGTTAGGATATGTGTTACGCCAAAAATGATTGAATAGATAACTAATTAATTAAAATGCAAGCTCAAGCTTCTCCATCAGTGCTGACTGCAAACCGGTTGCTATCAGGTAAACATAACTGCCGCGAAATTACGTCATATCAAACCAATGACAAAGAACCGATTAGTGAGGATTTAACCGTAGATTTATTCCCTCTTGGGGTTGTCAACAAATATATGAACCTGAGCTACCCTATCCTTGCGCAATCTTGAGCCGTCACAACAGATAGCCCTGCACTATAGCACACGTATCGACGTTTTCGTGCCGAACTGCAAGCGTGATGTTAAGTCACACAATTGGCCTATATGGCAAAAAAATTCCGTCTACAACAGAACGTTTCCTGGTCCTGGCATTTGAAGCGGCACCTGCGCAGAGTTGTGAAACAGGCGTGAAGATCGAAATTGATCGGCAATTGATGTGTGGCCAGGTGTTGGCCAATTGAGCTCGACTGTTGCTTGCGTTCCTCGATGCGCTGGTGCAAGTGACAGGTTGGTGCATTGTCATGCCGATATAGCCAGCGTCGCATTGGCTACATTGAAATTTATAAACAACGCATTGTTGACTCACAATCTTTGGCTTTGCTTCCTTTGGTCTAAAACTTTCACCAATTTTGCTGCTGGTGAAGATTGGCTGACTTTGTACCCGTACTTTCCATGCCAGATCATTTAGACGGTGCTTTAGGTTGCGCGCACTCTTGTCATCCTTATGGGGAATAACGAGTCGCAAGATCTCATCGGCTAAACTGTAATTCAAGTATCGTTGGCAGGCAATGATTTTTTCGACAAATTAAAGACAGTCTGGTCAAATATAGCTGACGGGTAGGCATACTTTAGAAACGTTGTGCGAAAATGTTCGACTTCTTCGATAAAGGCGGACCAACCGCAACTCAATCGATACGCTCTGTACAACATTGCCTTGATTAGAGATTTCTTGTCTCGAACATCCGTATGGCTATGGAAGTGCAGTTGAGACCAGTGTCCGTTGGCTTATGAAAAACCGATGTAGATAGTATCCGCTTTGCCGTGTTTAGCATGTGTAATTAGATACCGTTGTTCTGCTCCACTTCTGCTGTGAAGGCCAGCGACGAATGAAGACTGTTAAGCTCACTAAGGTAATTCTTCGCTGCAATTTCGCTAGGCATTATTGCCAAGGTGTCATCGACATAGCATTTGCAAAACTCGGGGAGTTCACCTTGGTTGTGTAGCTTCTCCTCCAAGTGACACATGATTGTATTTGCCGGCAGTGGGCCAAGCGGTGGTCCCATGCTAACTCCATCCCGTTGCAAGTACAAAGCACCGTCCAAGGTAAAGAGTTGGTCCTTTACCGCTAAACGGAGTACCTTGCGCAGGTCAGTTCGAGAGATGCGAAGCTTATGAGTTTTATAACCAATCGCCTTGAAAAGTTTTGTCAACAAGGACTTCCATTGTCTCATTTACTGCTGCAGTCGTGAAAAGTGACTAGACATCCTACGATACTAGCATTTCACCTGGCATCATAGCCTTTTCTGATAGCTTGTTTGAAAAATTTCATACCTCAAGAGTACGATTGAACGAATATTGTGTTTCTTTGATACAGCAGTGCGAGACTATAAACAAGTAAATCAGGCTTTTAAAATTAAATCCGGAACGCATCTCTTGAGGCTCCTTTATTGCTAAGGTTTGAGGGCAAACGGTACGGAATTTATTGCGGTATACGGCACGATACGGTATATTCTACCGTCTAAGCGTTTCCACAAGTCTGCTGTATATACAATTTCTCAAAATATGGAATAAAATGAGTGACTGAGTGAATGAGTGAATGAGTCACCTGCCTGGACAATTCAGTTGTTGAATTTCTGAAAACCCTAGGCATTCATTTGATCAGGATCTAAGTAGTCGCAGTATCTCCATGCTCGTACAAAGCTTCCCTAGCACATCAGTGATACTTTCCTACCTAAGAGTAGACAACAGCGGTGATGAAAAGGGGAGCTTACGTGTCAAGCCTGTATGAACAGAGCCAACAAGCATGCACGCGGTCAACAACAGGTTGAGTAATTTGCACGTAATTGGATATACCAGGAGAATTTCGCTAGATCATCCCTCGACATTGTATCCCTCGATAAAAGAAAAAACAAAACAAGCAAAAATCTTGGAAGAACGTCTGTATCGCAAATAAGAAACATCATCTGCAAATAAAAACAGTGAGGGATTTCCAATCACCATTATGCGTGATGGGCATTTTACGCTGGAAAAATTGTTCGTCCGTGCTAACGAAAATTACTTAAAACAAAACGACACTCGTAACCGAAAACAGGATAACTTGTATTCTCCTCTAGCACTGCCGCTTGGTCACTAGGTGCAGCTTGGCGCTGGAACTCGATAACAAACGCCGAGTTTTACCAACCCAGACAGACGAAACGATGGTGTAGGAATCGGCTGGGTTTCCTCACGGGAGCTTACTCATGGGCTGGACTGGATCAAATCAGCCAAATCGGCTAAATCAGCCCTAAACGTTGTCTGTAGAGACCGACCGAAATTCGGTTTCGGTTTCGGTTTCGGCGCCGAAAGTCGCAAAATACCTAGTTTCGGTAAAAT
>QQSS02197842.1:0-12433 GCA_003687565.2 Craspedacusta sowerbii
ATAATAATAATAATAATAATAATAATAATAATAATAATAATAATTATAATAATAATAATAATAACAATAATAATAATTATAATAGTATTAATTAATATAATAATATAATAAAGCATAAATGATAAATATTAGAAGTAATGCAGTTGGAGCCATCGCACCAATTAAAGCCCAACCCAGAGCTAAAAAAATCCAGAAAAAGTCCCCCCTGGCTTCTTGAACTGAAATTTCGTAGGTACCCAAGAAAGACAGCAACATGCCACCAACAAAACAAAACAGAACAAAAAAAAAAACTATACAATCGATTGGCATGCGATGGGAAGAACAGGCTATTCCACCACCGTTCCTTAACGAAATTTACTATTGGCGCTCGTAAAGCACGCGTTGAAAAAAAAAAAATAGAGCTGGATACATGCATATTAATATAATAAATTCACATCCCCTATCTCGGCGAGCGTAGACACATACTAGGTGGGTCTCTTAGAAAGGAATGTCAGAGCAAGTACCTCGTTATCAGATAAAACGTGGATCACTTGCAGGGCACTCTTTGGCACGGATGTGTTTGTCGATGCCATGACTTGAAAGATTTGCGGAATATGACCCAAGTTGGACACCTGCGTCGCGAGAAGAAGAGAAAATAAGAAGCCCTGAATCCACCTGCGATGTACGTGGTGCATTAAGATAAACACATGCACAGCTCTTGCACGAATCTCTGTTGGTACTAACCTACATCCTCCCTCGCAACACTCATACATGATACTTACGTCAGCCTCGGCAATTCCATCCATAGCAACAAGTAAAGGTGTTACAGGAAGGCATATACAAACATGTAAACCCTCGCAACCCTCGTAATCATGTAAACCCTCGTAACTAATGGTAAAAATCTGCTCAAAACGTCGCGATACTCTTCGAAACTTTCTGAAACTTGCGCCGTCGTAACCAATCGTAACTACCCGCGTCACTGTACTAAAATCCTCGCATAACTGCGATGATTTTTGTAACTTCTCATAACTACGATATTCCTCGGAGCTTCCGATATCGTAAAGAATCGAAACTACTCGAAACGTGTTCAAACAACGATATTCGTCGTAACTTCTCGCGATCTGCGATATCGTAGGCACTCGTAACTATTCGCAAGAATGCGCGAAAAATCCATCATAACTATGTTACTCTTCGCAACTTCTCAAGCAACGTCACAACTAATTCGAACTCATGATGCACTAGCTACTGTTCAACAACGTACAGTTCGTCACAGCGATTCGTAGTCACAGGGTACCAAGTGCAGGTACCAGCTAACAGTTGCAACTATTCGCTACAATCGGTACTTTGCCACTCCATCAAACTTTAAGTGGTCAATACCCACAAACCATTCTAACAAATCTCAAACGTCACACCAAAACGCATGCAGCAAGGAGAAAACATACCTGATCAGCCAGCGGGGGCTGAGCACTAAACAGTGACACAATTGCCTGAGTGACAGTTTCCAATTGCTCGGACTGAAAAAAAAAACAAACCAGACGAAACTACAGATGCAAGGTGATCTATTGCACGACCTAAATATATCTACCTCATGAGAAGATAAGAACACTACAAAATATAAAGCCGATCCCAAGCTAGTAAACCATCGCGTTTCGTCGACGCTATTTCTACAATTTTATACAACAGGACAGCATTTTGCTGAAAGACCTCGATGTCGCACACTTCAGAACTCTGGTTTGACTTCATGAAGGGAAAGTGCAGTCATAGGGAAGAAAAGGAAGTTTTCCGCACCACAACTGCCATTTTATCAAACGTTTTTCTTTGATACGCGCTTCATAAGACGGCGCAAAAACAACAACAACAACAACAACAACAACAACAATAACAACAACAGCAGCAACAACAACAAGTAAAGCAAAAATGGAAAAATAGAACTACCTTGACGCGGTGTTTATCACGCTTTTCCATGATAAAAAAAAAAACAAGACAAACCGGCTTTACCAATGAACACTTATTCGCAGAACTACAACAACAGCTTAGCGCCTGATACCTGAGCCAGAGGCTTCTGCGTGAGCTGCAAGAACTTGTCCATGAGTGAGACCATAAACTCTTTGGGTTTCCGAAGAACCTAAACAGAGAGAAAAAGAAAGACATGGTTGATTAATTCTACTAGAAAAGCACTTACTTTAAACGACTCACCAGAACAAACAGACACAAAAACATAAAACAAAACATGAAAACAAAACAAAAACAAAAAAAAAGAGCAAAATGAAAACAAACACTAGAAACTACAAGAAAACTAGCAAAAGCAACATAAGAAACAAAACCAAAAAAAAAAAAAACTAAAACAATGGCATTTTCAGAAACAATAAAAACAACATGAAAATAAATAAAAACAAAAACATGAAAACCCAAAACATGAAGAAAAAAAAAGACGAAACAACGCCGAAACCAAACAGACCACATGAAACAAATAAAGCAACAATATGAAGACCGGAACAAAGGACGTAGCGCTCGAATGCACTATAAATGCATTATTGAATTCTTTAAAAAAATACAAAAAACTTACATAAAACGTCAAATTGTAAAAATCACAGAACACCCCATGTGGTATACAGATAAAATAGAACTTCACCCATAATTTCTCGCGACCTACCCAATTAGGCTGAGCTATGAAGAGCCTAATGAACACCCCTCCTACGATTAGTTCTTCTACGACGTCATCGAGCGTGATGGCGAAGTCGTCAGGCAGCTAAACGAACAATGAAAATCAGTTCGCTACAAAAAGCGCTCCATGCGCTTCACAGTCTAGACTTACCCTTAGGCGACCTACCCATAAGTTTCGAAGTTTAGGCATATCTATAAGAGATCCAACAATGCGCTGAACACGTTCGACAATCTCTCAAGTGATCTACCCATGCTCTCCAGAGTTTAGACACACCCCTAAGCGATCTACTCATGAGCTCCGAAGTTAAGGCATACCCTTCAGAGGTCCAAGCATGCTCTCAACAGTTTAGGCATACCCTTAAGCAACCTACCCAAAGGTTTCACAGCTTAGGTATACCCACAAAGCGGAACTAAACCGAGCTTCCAAAATGCTACACAGAAAGTCAGACAAAATTCATTGGCAGCCACGGTAGCATTCTCGATAAACTATGCTCATATCAGATCACGAATAAACAGATAAATAAATGAAAGAGCAAAATCAACAACAAAAAGTCAAGTACGAAGGCATTCACATCAAGCAAATCAGACGCAGAACTCCTTACCCGCCATATAGCGTACGGATCATCCTTCTGGGCCACGTAGTGCCTTAACGGAATGATCGAAAAGTAATAGCTTGAGCACCCACGGGTAATTCGAGTGGATTTCCCGATAACTTTGCCCATAAAACATAGATATCCCAATAAAAATTACCCATAATCGCAGTTGACGACGTAACACACAACAAATCCCTTCACTCAAAACAAATCTATCAAGCAATGTATGGCTCTTGCAGGTTGGGTTCATCTAAATATGAGATTATGCTGATGCTACACCCACAGACAAACAGACAAACAGACAGACAGACAGACAGACAGAGAGACAGAGAGAAAGACAGAAAGAAAGACAGACAGACAGACAAACTGACACCAACACAAAAACACACACAGACACACACACACGCACAAACGCACGCCCAAACCGCAGCATACCCACCTGCACTGCTCAAAATCCAGAGGGCTGCGTCACACAGAGCAAGTATTAATTAGTAGCATCAGCATCCTACCTGTCTTTCATTGCCTGCACAACCATGGACACTTTGTCACGAGCATCGTCGTTCCAAATAAGTTCTGGGTTTTCGTGGTTGGCTACAAAAATATATCACAACAAATACGTTCTGCTCTTTTGCGATTGGCATAGAGTAATATCTCAACAAAAAGTCTTCCGCGCTTTCTGAAATTTGCGACAGATACGATATCGCCACAAATAATTTCTTTTTGTTGTTGCCGCTTACTATAATGACAGAAGCTACAACAAAAGACTTCTGGGCTTTTCCGCTAGGCTAGAGAAATGTCACAACAAAAAATACGCTCTGGGTTTTAGTGTTTGCATAAAGAAAGGAAGTCTCACGAAAGTAGAGACGAGATGCAAATTAAACACAGGGAGAAAGACATGGCAAATGCCTATTGGGTTGCCCTTCAAGCTGGTGAGATCAGGAAGAGGAAATTCATAGATAAAGAAACAAAACAAAACAATAATTAATAAAGATCCGCGAAGGAGCAGAAACGTCATCACTCAAAAGTACCAAAGAATGAATACGCGTCAATATAAATATCTTAAATGATGGGATTTGTGTTATATACAGTATTCTGATTCCTACTAGACAACTCTGCCAAAACCATTTTCAAGTTGCTCTAGTCCAGGGAAACAAAACGCATTGGAAATGCCAATGACAACATCATTCAATGAATAAACTCAAACGCAACAATTCATTTATATCAATAATAATAATAACCACCACAACAATAGAATTTAACCACAACAATAAAATTCAACCACAACAATAAAATTTAACCGCAACAACGACAATTATAACCGCAACAACAACAACAAGAACAACAACAACTACTACAGCAATAACGACGACGAGCTGGTAGTGACCGAAGAAGCAGTTAGCAAAACCTACCTTCAAACATGTGCACGGACGCTTCAGGACTGTCCCGCATCGCATCCATGAAGATGACGGGCAAGAATTTCGACAGGATGATGCGAACTTTCGGGCCGATCAGCTTGTCGGCCATCATCTTCGAGAGCAGCTCCGCCGTTCGAGCTCGCACGTTCGGATTCGAAGAATTGCAGAACAGATCGAGAAGGTAAATCAAGGCTCCTGCAGAATAGACCGAAATAGAAAGCGAACCACTCCCACAACTCAGCTACTGCATGTTTCCTTCACATAACAAGCCAGACCTTTTCAACGTTCACACACAACAGATAATGGACGAGCGGAAAAACGAAAATACATTTAGCTACACTTTTAAATGGCATTCAAGCAAATAGCCTTCTTCGCGTAAATAAACTGGATCGAAAGATAAGCTCAGTACTAGCACGCCCTACACAATTAGTGCGCCCACTGTCGACGTAGTACTGCCCTCCAGCCACCAGAAAGAAAAGGCATATGCCAGATTTACGGACAATCAGGCTCAGAAGTAGAAGAAGCCCATAAATCCAGTATTCAGGAGAAGCCTTATAAAGAAAGGATCAACACAGGTTGCTCACAAGAATGGCGTTTATACGAACTAACCCTTCGTCATAGCCTCTTTGACAACTTTGGTATTCGACATTAAGGCGTACAACGTATCCAGCACCAACAGCCGAGCTGGCATGGAAGAAGAGTGTAATTATGCAAACATACCGTCAGAAACAAACACAGACACACACACACATATATATTACATTACAGACGCAATAAAAAAAATCAGCCATATTTAAAACGACATATGCACAACACAAAATACAGTAATCAATCCAAACAACACAAAAAGGACAAAAGGATTTAGGACGTAAAAGATTCAATCCGCACAACAACCGATGCATATAGAGGGAAAAAATGTTAATCCAATTCATTGTGAAGCGTCCATCGCGAAACGAAATATTTATTTATAAAGCTACGGGGCAATTTAAATCCAACGCGTATTTCTTAGACCAGGTTTTATTGTAATAACGTCGAATAATGACAGCGTACACAGCAAACGAGAAATACAGGCATAAATACAAACGCACACACACACACACACAAACACACACACACACACACACACACACACATATATCGATATAGAAGTCATTCTTACATGTCTGAAGGGTATGCAAAGTGAGTAACAAATAAGCCAACACGTCGGCATCCGCAATGTTAGCTACGCACTTGCCGTTGCCCGTGACCGCAGCAACAACCTACGAAAAATCAGTCAGACAAAACATTGGGTAATTCAGGGTATAGTAGGATAAAAAGGCCCTTCGGCTCAACAAAATACCAACTACGACAACGAAACGTGGGCAGGCGATTCCAGCGTAATTAGCTTTAGATATCAGAGAATCTTCCCTCCGATTGAACAGCTTCTCAGAGACAGAGAGTCTTGGCTTACACTGATGTAACTTACGTACTAGGCAAGTGTTGATTATGTACTAGAAAAGCGTTGCTTATGTACTAGACAAGTGTAGCCTATGTATGCACTTTTGGAAAGCCGAGCTTTTATGTTAATTTTCATTTCTATGCGTAATTGTTAACGATTTATAATTGAGGAAACAACGATTGATTGATTAATTCATTCCTTTATTGATTGAAAACACAATATCCATGAAGATGGCCACCAAAAAAAAAAAAAAAAACAATGTGGACCAACAACCACGACATAGTGGCTAACAGGAACAAGGCCGACATATGGGCCAATGATAACCACAACATGTTGACCAATAAGATCTAGAATTTGATCCGTAATAACGACAACAATATATCGAAGGTACCAGTCGTAGCAGGATATAGACTAACCAGAATGCAAGCACGAAAACGACAAATAACAACTACAACAACATATGGACTATAGAAAGCCAAAACAAAGAATGGCCACAGCAACATATTGACAAATAACATATTAACCAAAACAAAATACTGCAGCCAGTAAGCACACATCAGCCACTAAAAGGAAAAACAGAAAGCAGAAAAAAACAGAAAAAAAAAGAACTAAAATAAATTTTAAAAAAAGCAAATAATAATTTCGAAAGCCATACGTGCGCTAGTGGCACACACTACTTATCTCTTATGAATATCTAAGTTAAATGAAACTGCCAAAAAACTCATCTCCTATGAAAATCTAAGTTAAATGACCCTGCCAAACTACTAATCTCTTATGAATATCTATGTCAAATGACACTGCCGAAAAACTCCTCTCTTATGAAATCTAAGTTAAATGCCACGGGGAAATACCTCAAGAGCAAGCTTCTGAAGCTTTTCAGCACCGACCAGTCTGAGAAGTGAGAACAGGAGCTTAAAGTGTCCAATGCAACGAACTTCGACACCTTGAAGACAAGGAACAATGGTCTAACACCAAATGACGAAAAATTATGGTACAGAGATAATTCTACACTAGATAGGTTAGTAAATACGCATATTCATATATTGATATACAACCAAGAAGGGTAGGAAATTTAGGCGTGGTCGTACGAGCAAAGATTAAAAGATGCTGCAGAAGCAAAGCAATGGAGCAATTAAAGACATTAATTGTTCTAATAGCAATAGAAGCATTTTCAAAAAATGCGTGACTAATATAATGATACAAAAGTTAAATAAGAATAGAACGATAATGATGCAATACATAATTACGATACGATTATGATATAATAAGGATATAGTACGCATTGGCATAATAGGAATGAATAAAATATGAATAACGACAGCGTATAACAATATGAAATATAATATGAAAAAAATATGTAGCACTTCAATGAAAGAAAGTCCATTCAGGCCTCTAAAACATCGCTATTTTAGATTGGTGAAATTAAGCTGGTATAATTAAGCTTCGGCTACGAGCTCCATGCATAGGCCGACATCGACACTAATCACCGCTAGAAACAAAGAACAAAGGTATGATTAGCCTATGCGTCCAGGAGCTGCCTGTAACTTAGATTCACAACCCCCTTTTTACTCCACAAGCTTGAACACATCGCCTACCAGGGTTCCCTTTGATAACGTTGCGTAGGCCCTCAAGAGCCATGCCGATCCTGTCGAGGCGGTCCGTGTGGGCGCTCGTCTTGCTCGTATCGATATCTGACGAAGTCAGGGCCATGAGAGAGTGAAGGTACTGAACGCAAAGGGAAAGCGAAGTAATTGCAACCTGTCATGGCAAAGCATGATGCAAACAGCGCTGATCGTTGGACCAGAATGTCATGTCATGATCACGACAGGATGTGCTATGCACATTAAAAAAAGAAGTCCTTTAATCTATGGTCGTATATTCTGTCATGCTATTCTTAAACAATGATGGTAGATGGGAGAAGGCAGGGAGAGATCGTGCAATACGCGCACACAACTTCTTCACACATTTACGTAGTCCGATATAGGAAATTTTTATTCAAGCACGGTACACGTGTCAGGTTTACGGTGGTTTGTATGCTTTACTGCTACGGTGAGTTCGCATATAAATGGCGGTGATTACTATAATTAAAATAGAGTTAGGTCTCTCTTCTTAACACGACCTTGCAAGAGGGTAAGTTTATGGGCATATATTCCAAGAAAATAGAATTAACAGCCCGATAATATCTGTGCGTGTAGCTGCACCTTGTCAACCCGTGCGCCGACGACGTAAATCCATGCATAATCACGCATAATCACGCATAATCAGAAGGGGAAGTTTAGAATGAAGCATAACAGCGTAAGCGTAATTAATGGCACCAGCTTATATACGAGAATGATGAAAACAAAACTATAAAGAAAACAAACGAAAAACAAGGCAGACGTTGCAAGAAAGCAGGTACCTGCGCCTGAGAGCCAAGATAATCAATAAGAGCCTCTCCGAATCTGTGTGGATCCTGAATACGCAAAACAGATAAACGTGTGAACGCATATAAAGCTGAAGACACCAAACATTTACAATACGATTAATTTATCATACTCATGAAGACTTAAGAAAATTTATTCGTAACATCACGAGTAAAGCAGTACGTAAAGTTATTACGGTTGAGATCAGCAAGCAGCCAATTCTTATAGTTTCATCTCCGTATATTCTTGCGCTGCCTGCAACAAGCAAAAGGGTGTACGGAATATACAAGGGGGTGGGGTGGAGGGTGTATTATCGTCGTGTCTATTATCAGGTGTCAAATCAGCAACAAGGCAAGTTTTGATACTACGACGGATATAGTTCCTAACAGACACGGAGGGAGATTCCTAACATTTATAAATATAAACGCTTTCCCTGAATTTCACAAGCACGAGCAGACCTAGATTACTGATAGCTTCACAAAGCAATGAACGCAAAAAGGCCTAAAAAGGAACATCTTCTCGACGTCTTTGGACGCAGGCAACGAAAAAGAAAATGCTAGCATCCTCAAAGCGCCGGCCTCGAGTGGAAAGCCGCCGGGCGGCACTAACCTCGAGTGGAAAGGTCGGCTG
This sequence comes from Craspedacusta sowerbii, assembly GCA_003687565.2. Lineage (NCBI taxonomy): Eukaryota > Metazoa > Cnidaria > Hydrozoa > Limnomedusae > Olindiidae > Craspedacusta > Craspedacusta sowerbii. Next base: position 9,122 of record QQSS02197842.1, read on the forward strand.
TTCATTGTAAATGCGAACGAAGATTTCGCCAACAATCAGCTCTCTCGCGTGGATGCTGAATACGAACTCCGATCCAAACGTTCCATCTTTCGTGCCCTGGAAGGGGAAAAGACAAACAACGTTCTTCCGGTATGATATATTTCCTAGGAGAAAAATTCTGATTTTGCACAAAACGCAGTGTTACCCTGATAAAATGCGATCCCTCATAAATTCGGTGAAAACGGCGACGTGAAAAATCCACAAACCCATCGCAATTAAAGTCACGGGCAACGCAAGCATCAAAATTTGTCTGGTCGCACTTTCGTTGAGAGGCAAATCCACAGCAGAAAAAAAAACGCCTGCAGCTCACATTTCTTTTCGAAAATTCCTCATCTTCGAGGTAATCTTACGAGAGCGAAACGCAGTCTTCATCGAGCCGATCTCATACAAGTAACTACCTGACTTCCAGTGGCTTGTTCCTGCTTCTCTAAGAAATCCTTAAGCTCGTGTCTAGTACCGTTATCCCATATCAAGTAAGGATTCTCCGTATTGCTGTTTAGCAGCTTTAAAATCTAAAGCGAGAACAAGGCCGACTAAACTGATTGCTTATACTTAAAAAGCTACTGTTCGTACGTCAACAGCAGTCAGGCTAAACATCATACACAATTACAAATATAATAATATGTAATATAATAATATAATACATATAAGAAAGTAAACATAAGAAAATATAATACATATAATAATATAATACATATAACAATACGTAATTACGTACGCATTTTTGTGCATAAATAATTAAACATAAGTAAATAATTATCCAACCCAATACCACTATATAACCAAAAGCAACATTTTTCTAAAGCCGCTGCAATGAACTCTGTTCAGTGGCATCAAGGACGAAACCCGAGGGCGGCATTCCTATTGTAGGCTAGGCGCAACGGAATGACAGAAAGGCTTCATCCATAGATTGAAAGACACGACGTACCTCATGGGGAGATTCCTTGCTCAGCTTCCGCGCGACATACGGAGTCAGCATTGCAGAGAGTGACTTTTTGACAGCAGGGTTGTCAGGAGTAGCTTGGTCACCATCTGACGAAAGAAAAACAGAGAACATCCCACAACGGTCAAACAGAGCACGTAAGTCAGACCAAGCAGCTATCTGGCTAAAAAATACACCCTAAATAGTCTAATAAGACTTGGCAGCTATTTAAAACCTCCCTTTAAAATTCTATCTAAAACCTTATATATAAATATATACTATCATACATTTTATATATGATATTATCCACACTACCCAGATTCCCGGCGTCGGAAGATGACCGAGTATTGACGGCAGAGAATGACCATACTCGTGCAAGACGGGAAAACAATCATTAAACGGCCAGGCAAATCAAACTATCCTTATTAAGAAACAATAAAAGCTACTGAATAAATTAACAAATCAAATGGCTGGCCTTACGTTCTTGGCTAAGGGACTCGTCAAAGATCTTGGCTGGAGTCTTAAATGACCAAGCAACTGCCTGGAGTCCCACTATAGTCCGATAAATTAATAAAATAATAAGCTAACGAATGCGCGCATGAGAAGGGGCGCATCTACTTCTTCAGGCACCATCTTCAGTAAGCCGAAGAAAACTCTGACGTTCTTCGCTCTGGCTTGCACATGTTACTCGACGCGAAATAGCTGATATCGCTTGGTCTCACTTAGGTCAAGCGCAGATGGCCACCTGGCAAACCCACCAAGCATTGCAAAGAGTCTCCCGCAAAGAATCAAACAAAGAGGATTTTGTATCGCGAACAAAATCCAAGCATTTTGCTGTTAAAATACCGAAAATCGCCGACCACACAATCACACCGCCACCAAACCGAAACTTTTAGGGACCCCCACAAATGTGTCCAGATCACGATAAGTTGCATCAGTAAGATCATCGATTTAAGACATTATCTTCATCAGTGCACCACGCACCGTACATACACGCAACGTTGGTCATACAACGAGGGGGTAAAGAAGGGTAACAGTGGAACGACTGGTAATAGGCACAGAACAGCCTACAAGCACCCAAGACCTGGCGTCGTAGCTAGAAAAACTTCATTTAAGAAATCAGCATATCAGTCAAGCAGTATCACAATCAAAATGGCAGCTGTCTGTAACTTCTGTGCTCGACATGTAAAAGGAAGTTGTCGCAAATCGCAAGCAGACCAAACGCAAACCTCGACAAGCGAATTACGCACCCAGATAGCCTCCCATTCGCGCTATTGCAAGAACACCAAAACGAGCCAAATTGTTGACAAGAGCCTGTAAAACGAAAGAGCATGAGAACATAGGCGATAGAGCTTCATACAGTTAGATGCTACACGGTATCACGCATCAAGCACCTAAATCAAAACTGTCAGAGCGTGGAACCACGAAGCAAGGTTAGAACTGACTCGCTGAAGGTATCCTGCCATATCAATAAACCTATCCAATCTTCTGAAAAAGATTCTCGAAGGAAATAAGCTTTTAAGAGACACATTTGCGTCACGCACTACTCTCGAAATCTGGATGAAAGATATTGCTGAATAAGAAGACGGGTAGTTTTTTTTTTTCAGAATGCTCCAATAGCCAGTAGATCCAACAGATTGACCCGAGACAGTTGACAACTGGAAGCCGTCCAAACGAACCTGTTGGTTGGTGTCAGCAGATGTCTCCACGCCACTTTCAGCAAGAGTGAAGTCGTACTTGAATAGACACAGCAGCAAGGGCCACACGGCCCCACACTGAAAGCATCGCAGCAAGAAGCGGAATTATAATTCGTCACATAAACCACGGCACAAAAGTACTGTGAGGGTTGGCCCGCTTCAAGAACGGAAGTAGCGCATAAAAAAAAGGCCATGCATGTTCAGTTCATTACGCCTAAAGACATCCCAAGTTTTGCCAACATTCATTTCCCATCATCAATCAGTTTTTGCCATACGTGCGTTTCGCACTAACAAATAACGCCCCGCGCACTAAAGAAATTCACGTGGTCATACGTGCCGATAGATTTACCTGTAACAGGTGCGTCTGAAGCCAAAAGTCGACGCTAAAGGCACAGAAGCACTCCGCAATCAGACAGGCCAAGGACGTCAAATGCTGCAATGAAGAAAGCAAGAAGACATCCACTTAATTTGAATTCAAATTACAAATCAATTTATGCCAAAAGACATAAAGATCTAAAGACATATACAAACACATTTGAACACATGCAAACAAGCACACATACACGCACATATGTATTATATATATACATACATACATACATACATACATACATACATACATACATACATACATACATACATACATACATACAT
>QQSS02197853.1:0-25450 GCA_003687565.2 Craspedacusta sowerbii
GTAGGTAGGTAGGTAGGTAGGTAGGTAGGTAGGTAGGTAGGTAGGTAGGTAGTTAGGTAGGTAGGTAGGTAGGTAGGCAGGTAGATACGCTGGCTGATTGACTATTATGTAGTTTGCTTGTTAGGTAGGTAGGTAGGCAGGTTGGTTGCAGTATGTAAAACAGTAGTGTGCAAGCCGTCTATATGCGATAGGTTCTTTGCGATTTTCCCTTGAGCAGCATTTGCTCAATTCTTGATGAATGGTAACTCTAAGAAGAGAAGAAGTGCAAATACATTTAACTGATTAAATCTAATTTCACTCGCTAATCCTAGCCGACCCAAAACTTCCAAATCTGCCATTGCATCTCAGTTTATCATGCGGGCAATGACTTCTATCATTAGCTGGTGCGTTTAGAAAATGCTGGCTCGGCTTCTGTTTCCCGAACGAGTTCCATTTCAAGAAGAAGCGAGCCACCGATTGCGCGGAGCAAGGCTACATCAGCAGCTATCCAGGGATCAAGAAGCTACAATTATAGCGCTGAATTGACCAGCAGTGCCTCGCTACCTCCTGGCAAGATCGAACCGTCGTCGCAGGCCATGTATTACAGTCAATCAGAATATTCCGGTTTGGAGCCTCGTTCGCATTCCTTGCCACGGCAGAACGGGTACGCGCATCACAGAGAAGAATCCTACCAGAAAGACACCCATACGATTCCCCGACATCACGGCCCGGCTTCCACGTCTACTCCAGAGCCGCCGTCTGAAGAAGTTTTGGAAGAGGAAAGATTAAACCCAGACGGTGAGTCTCTGGTTATGACTTCCTTTTATATTTGAATGCGTGTGGAGTACTTATCAAATCAATGCAACGACTGGATTCCATACTCCTGATTCCCAACTACCAATTAAAAATAAAAAATTCAAAGTATCCTTTGTCCGTCAGTGCATTTTCTGGTAGTCTTTTGACTTCCACGCAAACCCGCTACAAGTCAAAATCATTAGGATACGACTGCCTGTATGTGTGAAGTGTTTACCAGAGCTTGTCTTTCCAGCTGTTAGCGTTGAAAGTATTCCCGTAAACTATTCTTGCCATGCTTGGTTCTAGGGTCGACTGTAGTCGTCAGGCGAGTTGTAACTGCTACAGCGACACATCGTATGCATGAGGATGATGTTCCCCAAGTAGAAGCTCGCATCCGTCCAGCGACTGAGATCCTGTTACCCTTATCAACATTTGCGAGAAACGGTAACGACAGGCAGTTTGAGCAGGCCACGACGAGCTCAACTTATCACAATGACGATACATATGGCACCGAGTTTGTCGATCGAAACCAGCATATTGTCAACGACGACGTCGTGTCCTATCGAGGAAACACTGGACCCCTCTCAAAATCAAACTCTGTGTCATGGAACACTCACGAATATCACTATTCGAACGATCGCGTCGAGTCAGCGATTGCCCAGCAAGCACGTTCTTCAGGGGTGTCGGATACTTCTTCCAACGACAGGAACTCTAATTCGGCACTTCACGGCCAGTCGTTTGGCCTTCGAGAGCAAGACGATGTCTACGTCATGGAAGAGAAGGTTATCCCGGAAAACTTCATCACTCTGGAGGCGAGCGCTGAAGACCGCACGGATTTTCAGCAATCTTCTGCGACCTCAGTTGCTATGAAAGCCGCGTCAACAGATGCAGTGGCACATAATGGCGCAGCATTCGCAAGCTGGGAAACGGAACTCCACATGAGCACAAGGCCTCAATCGCAGAGCTCTGAGAGAAATTTAGGTAAATTCATGACATACTCGACAACATCCTCCGCGCTTACATGCTTAAATGCACAACATGCTTTCTATTTATGCTTGACAAGCTGATTTCATACTTTATATTTTAAGCACTTCCGTGCACTACAAGAAACGGTGATTTCATGCTTTATATTTATGCACTTTTTGCATCATAATAGATGCCTTAAGCGTAAGCGAGAAAAGTCCATTCGAACAATATCCATGAGAATCCGATGTAAACTACTGCGTGTCTTGTCACATGTTTGTTCGTAAATTTGTAACTATTTATATCCAAAAAAGATGCCTAATAGTCTTTTTAAAAAAATCCTTGGCAGAAAACTCATTCATGTTTATCAAACCTTTGGCGCTCACAGATGAGAAAAAGATGAAGAACGGCCATGTGGTAGACCTTCTTGATCTGCTAATGTATCTGAAGACTGATGACTCCGTTCTGAAATCCAACACGGCTGGGTACATCATGCATCTAAGCTACAACGACGAGGAAGCGAAGAACAGTATCAGGTAGAATTGCATTGCGCATGTGCAATATTCGATATTCATGATTGTATCTGACTTAACGTTCCTTGGCCATTTTGCTTTCAACGTTTCGATGCAGATCATTTTAGCCAATGTTGGTCTATTCAACCGTGATTAAACCGGGTCTTCGTCCGTGACAATTGGATCTTTCTGACAGCTTATGGCATCGCTTCTTTAGCTCAAAATGGTTGGATTTGAATTTTTTCTACAGTCTATAACTCTTACTGCTCCATGATCATATTTGATGTACATCACTGTAAGTGATAAGGACAGGATTTCCATGGCTTCCATGCAAGCTCCGTCTTACGGGGACCTCACATAAGCCTGGTGCATGCGAGAAGAGCAGAGAACATGAATTTAACCTGCTGGATGTTCGCATCAGCTCGACGAATCTTCACTGCCTGTCATGCTCATGTTTTATCCGTCGAAACGTTTTAGTTAACAAAGGCGATATAGCACTGGCGGCCAAAGCGCAAAGACTTCATGGTTTACTCGAACGATTTTCGTAATATTTTAACGATTGCTTTTTAGAAAGTTGGGCATCATCCCACTGTTGGTTAGTTTACTAGACGAGCCGGATGAAGATTGTCACAGAAACGCTGCTGGAGCGCTGAAGAACCTCTCATATGGACGATTCATGAATGACAACAAGGTATGAAGATACTGAACAGGGATCTTGAATTTCCATTAAATTCATGGCAAGCGACTGGTCTTACCTACTTGAAATGATACTATAATCCTTACAGTTTGCATGCATACAGCAGCGTACTCTTCCCTGCAGGTGGCGATCCAAGAGGCTGGTGGAATCGGTGCTTGCGCGAGGTTGCTGTACCGGACGTCTTGGATCGAAGTCAGAGAACATGTGACGGGAGTCCTATACAACCTGTCGTCTTCAGGAGTAAGAGAGAACCTTATACTCTGATGTTAGCGTTTTAGATGTCTTGTGTTTGCCACTTCAGATAATTTGCGACTTGTCGTTCAGACTGGCTTTTCGGTGCCTTGAGGTGTCCATAAATCCACTAGTTAGGCTCTGACAGGACCGATTTACACCTGAGCGAAAATCCGGTTTCAGTCTACTATTACCAATATCTTGTGTATACGGCTGTTGCAGAATAGTTCTGCTCAAACTTCTTTTTTAATTTTAATGCCAACAGCTTTATTCGTGATCCCGCATTGATTGTGTAGAGTATTAAACGCCAGATACTGGACGAGGCGATGGAAGCTGTAGCTGTTCTTATCGTAATCCCGCTCTCTGGATGGGATAAGGCGGATGCCCAGTCAGGAAGCTTGCCAGGCGTAGTCACGTGGTCCGCGCTCCTGCGCAACTCAACAGGACTGCTGAGGAACGTGTCGTCGGCAGGTATGGAGGCGAGGAAGAAGATCCGCCATGTGGAAGGTCTTGTGGACGCTCTCATCTGGATTTTGAAAGCCGCCTTACAGCAAGACAAGAACGACATCGACAATAAGGTAATCAGTAGTGCTCTTCCGTTTGAAACAAGTTTTGCTTGAAAGCGACCTCTATTTCGCAAAGATTTAACTCGGCTATCATGTTCTTTCCTTTGCATCGAGGAGCTAGAGCGGGGAAGTGGGGGGCTTAGCAGCCTATCAAGACTAGGGAAAAAATGTTGTGGATGAGTGGCTTACCAGCGCACTCGAATTTTTCTAGCCACAAAAACAGAACACAAAAATCTCGACCTAGATGAAATTCATAAGAGCGACTGTCGCTATTGTTTCGTTGAGTAGAGCTAAATACGCGAAAAACCCGTAGCAAACTGGGGATGGTATTATAATTCATTGATTTAATCGATTTCAGATCGTCGAGAATTGTGTGTGCACTTTGCGAAATCTATCGTACCACGTTGACGTGGAAGTAAGCAAAGATGACTATCCCGATGCAGTTGTGCAGGTTGCGAAGGACGGCGCCCCCTCTACCGATGTCGCTGATGTAGATGGCGCTAACAAGCCTCAAAAACAAGGCGCAGCGATGGAACGGGCACCTGCGGAAACCTCCGGAACAGGCTTTTTTGGAATGAAGAAGAAGCCGCTATCAACGAGGAAGGTCCGCGGCGCGAAGACCCCTGTAGATGCTCCTCGCAAGAACAGCATTCCACCACCGGAGAGTGAGCAATTTCTTCTTCCCGTTCGGGATGCGGTTCCGATTGGTGTGGAGTTAATCTGGCAGCCAAGCACGGTGAACATCTACGTATACCTGTTAAAAAACTCTACAAACCCAGTCACGCTGGAAGCGTCTGCTGCAGCTATCCACAACCTATGTGGTTGTACCTGGAAGGTAAGCGCTAAAGTTTCCAGCTGCGGGCGTGGCTTGAAACTGCTGCTATGACTCTGGCGAACTTTGCCTTAATTTCAATGTGAACGTTGTTCTACGTTTCAGTGGGCTGACTTGGTTCGAGTCCACGTCCGATTGCAGTCGGGTCTGCCACCCATGGCCGACCTGCTCAACATCGATCAAGAATACGTCGTACGAGCGGTGGCCTACGCCCTGCAGAACTTGGCCATAAACCGCAGAAACAAGTGGTCAATAGGTCAGCCCTTTGTTTGAATTTGCTTTGTTCATACATTACTACTGAAAGCCTCCCTTTTAAGTAAGTCCCAGGTTTTCGAAGTGTTGCTTCAAATCTCAAATTGGTCGCTTGTGGTAAAGTATTGTGCAGGTACGAACGCTACAGAGTCATCTTCTGTACGGTCGATCTTACGGCCTCTGTGTACTTTTTTCAATCTACAAAAATATAGCAAGTACCATCCGCAGCACGATAGCATAGCCCTGCCCTCGAAGTGGTTCACGACCGGTCAAGCAGGTCAAGGCCAAGCATGAACAGATCGCGAAATATGGTTTACAGGAGATCCTTAACCATTTATTAAGTGTTTTGAATCGGTGGAGAGTAGTTCGTAAAGCACCAGACTGAACGCTGACACCCAATATATGGAGCAAGCAAGCATTTCCGCTTGTACTCACGTAAAACGACCGCCTATTGCTAAAACTATTTCTTCCTTTGAATGTTTAGGTCTTCTTTACTGACTAAGCCTGACGAATGTTATGTTCTTTAATGTTTTACTTGATAATCAATTTATAATTGATAATCTTGATAATACTTGATAATACATAGTTGATAATTATTTACTTAATAATCCCTAACATCACAAAAGAAATGCGACTTCTGTTAGTGGTTCGTTACGCCATTCTTTTCATAGGGAAGTACGCAATGAAGGAAATAGTTGCTGTCTTACCGAAGGTTCAAACTTTCGATAGGGAAGTCTTTCCTTCCGACTCCACGATTGTCGCAGTCCTGTCTTGCATGCAAATCCTCGTTCACAGCGACTTCTTCAACTCAAAGTGAGTGCTTCTCTGCTATGCCACCTACGTGCAGCTTAAAGAATAAGTTAGGATCGTTTCCCAGCGAACCGTGCCGTGAACGTTGATTTATTTTTGGCCTGGGTTAGTATTTCTCTAGCGGTGCGTTTTGTATTTTACGGGGTTTTCCTTTCTCAATACAAGTTTCTCTCTCCTCTCTCAAAGCAGTCATAACAAACGCATGAGAAGTACGTCTGATTTAAAATTAAATTGTGGCTGTAAGAACGCTAATTTTTGCCTCTCTTACTGAGCATCGCACGACCAGACCAATCTCCATCTAAACATTAATTCGATTCCAGGTATGTCTGCAACGAAGGTGGCGTGCAAAAACTTGTAGCTTTGACGCGAGAGAAAGACGCAAAAAGCGAAAAGCCATTGCGACATTATTCTCAAGCAGTTGTGCTAGAGGCGAATAGGGTAAAATCGAGCTTTTTGCTGATACTGCCTTCATCCTGATACTGCCTTCATCTTGTTTTCATAATTCTGTTGATGCATCGGCAACTTTTCTTGTTGTTTTTTCTATGTTTGCGTTTTTGGACTTTTAAAAGCATTTTTCGCGAGTGGGTCTGTGCGCATGTGCGCGTGTGCCTGTGTGTGTGTGTATGCGTGCGTGTTTGTGCGTGTGCGCGCGTGTGTGCGCGCGCGTGTGTGCGTGCGTGTGTGTGCGTGTGCGCGTGTGTGTGTGTGCGTTAACCATCTAGTCCTCTTTAGCATATGCCTGGTACTAGCCATATAGGATTAGTGCTTGTAAAAGGCTTACTCTCGCTCTGAAATTGCCTCCACACAAAAGCTTAACGTAATAAAGCTAGATTGTTTGCCGTATTCTAGGATAACAGCTGTGCATATATCAAAGTCCTCAGCAAGAGCTATCACAATGTCCCTCACCCTGACACATTAGCGTAAACGCAAATATGCACGTTTAAGAATTCTATACAAATTTTTCAGCTCTACCGTATCAAGTGCTGCTGTAACCAAAAATACAATAATCGCCATGCACTTGCAATGCTTAATAAATACGCAGGTTGATTATTGTACTTTCTCTGAGGAGATTACAAATCCTTTATAGGTCTTGCTGCATATGTGGAAGTTCAAGGAGTGCCGAGACGCGATCAAAAAGGAAACTTGGTCACACAGCAAAGCTAAGGATAGCGAGCGAGCTTACAAAAATGCGACTCTCAAGCAGCCAGAAAATGTCGGCGATTCCTACGCTGAAATGGAGAGCGACCAGCTTGTTATCCTAGCCGGTCGTGACGTTATTGTCGACGAAAACGCAAGTGACTTGGAGAGAGCTCCGGGTCACCTCCACCCTGACTGCCAAGCCACACAGTCCGACCTGGGCCACGAAATGTCAGATTTCGGGCACACAGATGCTGTAGCGGAAACCCAGCCGCTGGTGAAGAGGAATAGTTTGAAGAAGAAGATGAATTGGTTCAGTAAGACCAGTAGCACGAAAAGTAAAAAGAAAAGAAACGGTGGCAAGAAGCCAAGCGAAGAATCGTCAGCGCTTTTGAACGATGGGGATCGGGAGGCGACCAAGCAAGAATCGAGCGTATAGCAGAAAGCGAGCTGTTCAACCTCAAGCTCGCGTTTCTATTTCTGTTTGCACGCGCCTCAGCCCACGGTCTGTTCCATACTTTAAATATTGAGCTGTTGTCTTCTGTTTGCATCGGTTAATAAGTTGAACAGCCCTTAATTTCTTTGCACAGTTTGCGAGAAGGGCTTTAAAAGTAATGTAGACATCGTTCTAGATGGAACCATCAACTACCACCAACACATCATGGCTTGGCGTGTGACCACATGGTATGTGTTGTCTAGACGGACAGGGTCATGTTACTTGTAGTTCAATGCCCACGAGTCGTGGCAAATGCTTTAATTTGTACGAATTACTAAGAATAGGTTTAAATCGCAAAGGCACTGTTTTAGTCAAATACTTTCTGAATATTTATTACCCATTTCATAGGGTCTTGTTAATAGTCCGCATACCTTGCTGCCGCAATTTCTAAGCCGGCACACAACTTACACAATATTCCAAGTTCCAGTAGCCTTCGGGAGGTCCTAAGAACATTACGATAACGTTAGTTGACAGACCGAATACTTCCCAGTCACCTGTGTTGCTTTTCTGTCTGTAAGTTATGGAAAGCACCACCTTCCGTCCAGTGGGATATCTTGCGGAGGGTTCTTGCGGCACATTTTAATGCTTTTATGAATCGCCTTGACTGTAAATTAGTTTTGAACGTATAATTTTTTTAGCTATGGTTTGCTAGGTAGAAGTTTTGACATTCGTTATGTTTTAGAGCGCACGCCTGTAAATCGTTGTGGGGAATCATCATTGTTAAGAAACTTGTAAATTGCGAAATACCTTGCGTATGTCATCGCTTGTTCTGTTTTCTAAACCACCTACATGTCAGCACGTCAGATTCATGCCCATTCGTGTTTTACTCACGCTTTCCTTGCTGACTGTGATCTTCTTAGCTTTCGGATATCTGATCACGGTCGGTCATTATAACGAAACCTGACCTACTGCTTTAGAGTGTTAAAATTACGTTCATTTGTAAAGGTTATCAAATATTTTCCGCAAAGGTATTGGCGGATACAACTCACGGAACTTGGCAAATTCAACATCGACGCGCTTGGTATAAATTAGCCTTCTGCGACACGCCTTCCAAAACATATCGATATCAGCATGTTTTCCATCAAACACGTTTGCCGAGTCGTTTCGCGAGGTCAGGTGATGTTCTGAGCCTGTAGGCTGCTATAAATTTGCCCTGCCAGCGAGGGTAAAGGATATCAATAGAATAGCAAGCAGTTTAGTTGTGTACGATCGCATCACGGTAAACCTTCGGGATGCTTGATAATTCTGGCGGGCTTGACTGCTTACGCCGCACTTCCAGTGTGTACAACAGGGACGTACCACACTCTACTGCGATGGCGTGAATGTTTGGTTGCTCATATGCAATTCAACATCCACTTTGGCCGAATGGCCGAATACTGGAAATGCCTTTTATGTGGCTCTCCTGGCTTTATGCGGCTCACGACTTAACGGTAGGTGATCACGATGAACAGCAAGCTCGCCATATCGGTTCAACAAGAAAACACAAGAGAATTGTGCATACGTGATACGGAAAAACTTAACTGTGCATACTTGTTATTGAAGACATTAACTAAACAAAGGCGATAGGGAAAATGCGAACGCCATACCTTGGATGTCAAAAAACGAAAACTACGCGCACGTGATATGGAATATGAGTGGTGTATATATGAAGTGGAAAAACGACAACTGGCAACCGTATTCAAACATACTATTCCTTATTTACTACATTTTCCAACGGACTTAGACCCAGCTTATAGCCCGTGAAAAAAATCGAAGGTTCTTTAACTCTGAGACAACCACCTACCGGAGCTGATTTAATATTTAAAAAAGTAACTAAACTTCAATGATTGCATGTTACAATTATGCGTTCGCCGCTAATTAGTGTCGTTCTTAGCAGTTGAATTATTAGTCTGACTAGCCCCGGCGTCCGTTAAATTTTCAGCTTGAAAGAACGGGTCAAACCTCGAAGAAATTCGCAGCACTCCCGTGTCTGATGCGTCATCAGCATCTTCTAAAGTCATAGCACTTTCCCGATCGTGCGGGAATATTGTCACCGACGAAAGATAGTAGTCTAGGGTATGCTCTGTGCAGCGTGCCACAAAGCGTATAAAGGGTCGCACGTCACCTAGATTGCCAAGCTGAAGATATTCGTAGTAATCGTACCTTTGTTCCTTGCGAATGATCACGGGCGGGTAACCAGCCCGCATAAGAAACAAGTTCATAAGCAATCTTGACGTGCGTCCGTTGCCGTCCAGAAACGGGTGGATATAAACAAGCTTGTAATGCGCCAGAGCGGCTAACTCTATCGGATGCAGCAGTGCCACGTCCTCCGACCTAAGCCACTTGTCAAAAGCGCGCATGTAGCTCTCAACCTGCTCAGGACCAGGTGGCTTGTGGTCGCCGACGTATACCTGGGTCTGCCTGAATAAACCGGCATCTATGGGATGAGTATAACCCAGAACTCGTTTGTGAATGTCTAGTATATCTGCTACGGTCACAGCGCGATCCTCGTTGATCAGAGTGTTGTTAATAAACTTCAGAGCAGCGTCCAGACCTAACACCTCGTTGTGCTCCATGACACTCTTGCCACCAATAGCCATGCCAGTTTCAACAATAGACCGTGTCATCGAAAGCGTCATCGTGTTACCCTCGATTCCATTCGAGTGATAAATATGCTTGTAGTAGGCCTCTAGCTTGGCACGCTGTAGGGCGGTGTTACCTTCAGGGATCTTAATCAAAGCGTCCCTCTTCGCCTCTATACGCCGGAGCATTTCGAGATCTTTTTCTTTCACACGCGGCAAACATCGCCGACGATTCTCGTTCGCTTTCAAGTGGCCCGGCTGCAGCACGAGAGCCAGTGCATAGTGGTGTTCAGCCTCGATGATGTCATCGCTTTCCATGCCTTCTCCGAGATAGTTCAGGATATCGGGATTAGGTGGCGACATGTTCTTGCATTGACGCAGCAACTTCAGCGATCTGTCAGGGTTGCCGTGGTCGCGAAATTCAAGCGCCTTTTTCAAGATTATCTCCAATTCTCGGGATAAAGGAGCCACTAAACGAGCGTAGACAATACAGGCGACAAGACTTCGACTTCGTACTTATTACTTTGCAATTTTTCTAGCATCAATCTGGGTGAAAAACCGGTTTAAAATAAGCACCACCCTATCTCATTAATGCGAAGAGAAAGGTTGAAGTGGTTAACAATCACTGGAACACTATAGCTTCCGCCTGACACATAGGGAAAGGAAAACCACGTCGTAAAACAAAGCAACAGCAAGCGAAGACACAGAAGCAAACTACACAGGCTATTACTAGTTCGCGGCTTAGATCAATTAGACACGCCGTTTGTAGTTTCTGTAATACTGAACAATTAGAGAGGAATATTGAAAACAAGATTCTGTCCTTATTCTCAAATTTAATCTTTATCTAAAAAACGGAGAAATCTTAATTTTCACTTATCAAAACCGGTGCTGAGCATTAAAAAAAAACAATAACTACCGCAATCCCAGATAAGAAGTGATGAAAAATTCACAAATAGCAATTCAGAAGAGTTCAGGCAAAATCGCATGATGTGAACAACAAATTCCACAAGAACGAACCCAATCCACAATAAGCCCAAACTATGCTCCACATTTGGATCTTTAATGTCAATCTAGTTATAGTCCAACGTTTGCACGATCTTTGTTTCCTAATAGTCATGCTTAATAAGCTTTCTAGCAATTTTTTTCTTCTTCTTAGACTAGAGTAGAAAAGAGTTGCTGCAAGATTGATCACCAAAAATTTTGGTAGGTCACATGTATGGATGTACATTAGAAGTCACGTTTGGCGTCAATTTTCCATTCTCCAAATACTGAAAATTTCCAAAAATTTGCAAGAGAAAAGTGGCTTGCATACCATTGGAATGATAATTCAAGATCCTTCGTTTAGTGACATCTAATCTGATCATCCTTAAATTTTAATTTCATTCGCATATCTACCACTTAGACAACTTTATGCACATATCTACTACCTGACTTGACTATGGATGAGGGGTGACTTAAAATTGTACGATCTACTACGCTCCCTATTTTTTCCCATTTTGAGTTGGAAGCATTTGGGAGGCACCTTTATCAAACAGCCAAACTGCTGCAGCATATTCAAATTCTAATAACTGCATCGGCCCAAATTCTTTTGCATTTTAAAGAATGGGGTTTCAAGGTAAGTATAAAATGCATTTGTATGTCCATGCAGCAGCTCAAGATTCCAATTTTTGACATTCTTAAGTCTGTTAGGGAATTGGGGGGCTTTGGAATTCACTCGGAGTTGAAAGTTTGGTACCTAGTATAATATATACCTAATAACTTATGACTTCCAAAAACTGTTTGAAGACATTTATTCCACATGCTTTATACAAACCAGCAAAAAAATTGGAGATTCAAAGATCAATTTTTTCAGGCCCCAACCAAAAACATGTATTCTCTTAAGCAATGACAATGCACATGCTTTGCGCTCTGGTATTCCAAAGAACAGCTCTGATTGCAAAATGTGTTGTTTTGCTTTAATTGAATGTGACATGTCATATCTAAAGCTAAAAGGGTGTCACTTTGGACAAAGAAATTGAAAAACAAATTTTTTACTTGAAAACCTTGATTTAAAAATATGCATAGCAGTATGCAATTTTAAAAATACATTTTCTCGGTTTTTAATACACTGGATAACCAAATCTTATGTCTGCTTGTGACTAACATGTTGTTTTGTACTTAAAAAGTCACCCCATTGCAGGCTTACTTTAGACATCCTACAAATATCAATGTGCTGCTTACAGTTACTAAGGCTGCATTCACTTTACAGTCACACTTCTTCTGCAAGTTCTAGAATATGTAGCATTAAATTTTCAACCCTAACACAGGACCAGCTTCTAACTAGGATCTAATTAAACCTGCTACATAACCCCTATTTTGGTATTACAATTCTAGCATGGCAATGCAATATAAGCATTATGCAACAACAAAAATCTTTTATCACAATAAAAAAATGTGTGCTAGCATACATTAAAAGTAAATAGAAAAATGCATGGCTTAAAATACCAAGACTAAGCATACCGCTAATGATGCAAATATATCAATAGCTTAGTCAGTGAAATGTTAAGGGGCATGTTAGGTGTGCTTGAGGTTTGTAATCTGCAAGTAAAGGAATTCCATGATTTTGTGCACTTATACTTATTTAAAGTTTTCAAAAGTGGGATGTTTTGAAAATAGGTAAAGAAGCTGAGGGAACACTACCATTCCGTGTGGCATGATGTACATAATGATTAGATGATTAGATTGTCATATACATCAGGACATTTCTTGTGGACGTTGTCATGAGCAAAGAGGAAGCTCTGAAGAAATATATGGCCAGTTAATATAAACACATTTAATACTTGGAATTTAGGGCCAAAACAGGCAGTGCAGTCAGAGGTCAAGATATGGGCAACTTTTTACTGAAGTAGAATCAATCTCTGAATATTAGCTTTGTTTAGTCCTCATATACTAAAAGAAAGGTGAGAAAGGAATATAGAATGGTATAGTATCTTCAAAGCAAGTTCAGAAACATAGTGTCTGCATAACAAGTATATTACGTTCATTGGCTAGTTTCTCTCCCAGATACTTTATGAGCTGAGAAAAGGACAAGTTCATCAACAAGTAGGAACATGGGTATAATGGAACACCATTACTACTTACATTTTTAGAGATTTAGATACCTATGTGCTTTCGTCTTGTTTCTGTTATGTGTGATCTTGTTAGCTAACAGCCATTGGTATATAGGGTAACTAGTCAGATATTTTAGAGACTTAACAGTGTTAGCGGTACAAAGGAGGATTGAGTCATCAGCAAATCGATGCACACTACTGTAGTTTACACACTGTTGTCGGCAGTGTTGGTATTATTTAAATAGTTTTGGAAGTAGGAAGACATAAATGCATTGCTGTTAAAAGCGAAAAGGTTTTAAAAGCTAAAGAGGAAGTTTGCCGTTATGTGTGGAATATAGCAAACATATTGAGTCCTTACAGAATAAACCTTATAGAAATACTACTAATTGGCTTCATGAACGTCTTGTAAGGAATAGGAGATCAGTAGCTTTGGTTTGTGCCAGGTTCTAAGGCAAACATACATTTCATCGGATTGCACAAATAATTAGTCAAACACAAACCCAGTTTGGTATAGAAGACAAGGTGATTTACACATGTACTAACAAAGGCAGCACAAGTGGAGAAAGGCGATACAGTCCAGTGCACTAGTAAAAAGACTTTTCAACATTGGAGCAGTGAGTCTAACTGCCAAGCAAAATCAACTGTCCAAAAAAACTTTTGAGAGGATGTTCATGTTGAAAGTCAGCAAGAAGAAAAATCAACAACGTCAATTTGGAGTCATTATAAAAGCTTTACTTTACCCTGCATGGTTCAAAACAGCAATAGAAAGTGTTCATGCTTCCCCATGCTGATTTACTGCTCGATTAAGTATTTGGAGCCGTTGCTAAATAGTTGTGTGGCATTTGAAAAAGGTGATGACTATTTACTAATTTAAATACTATTTAAGTATTTTTTTTTCAACGACCTATTTATTGAACTATTCAAATACTACTTAAATAGTTTTGAGAAGGACCTATATAGTGGACCTATTACCCATCGAGGGTCCTTATTTCTTACCTATATAGTGAACTATTTAAATAGGCTGAGGAACTATTAGATGCAACACTGGTTGTAAATGTAGTTCAGAAACAACAGAGGCTCAAGCACTGAGACGATCCTGATGTCAGCGACTTCAGAGCTAGAGCAGATATAGTAATGGAATCTAACTATTGCTAATTAAGTTAATAAATTGAAGGCGATGAATCGAGATGAATATGAAATTCTTCCTGTTCACAATTAACTAAAATAAGAAGGTTGGTACGTAAGAGCTTAAAACACAAGCCTGGACATGAGTAGAATACCCGAACGTAAGCAAAAATAAAAGCACCCCTATTCTCGGATACTCACCAGCTGCGGTTTCCTCTACTTCTTTAGTAGGCAGTACAGCAACACTAAAGCTTTTTTTGTCCTTTCCTACATCCACAAGTGTTAACAATGCAAGGGATGACCTGTTGGCGAAACGACTTTCTCCTGCCAGCCACGTTCGTAAAAATAAAAGGAAAAGCTCCAAGTCAACCCGCTGACAAAGCAGGACTATTCCGGCACCTATAACAAAACTTGCTACACAAATCGAGAGAGTGCTCGCACGACACATTAGTCCAAACATCATTTTCAATGGCATGTTTTAAGTGGGCTGTGCTTTGCCAGCACTGTCGAGGCTATGTCGTTCTGGCTGAGTAAGCCGTAGTGTAAGCACACATCGATATCGCTTATGTAACCTAGACACTTCGGCAGAACCACTGCAAGTGGGCCGATCTGATGACGCCGTCTAAAATTTATTATTTGCAGCAGAGCGTGCGATTAGTTGTAAGCTCCGCGGAAGAGACAATTTCACTTAATTTTGACATTTAAAAGTTCGAACAGCCAAAGATTGAATCAATTAGCAACACTCTTGATTCACGACATTGGAGGTCTCTCTTATTTCTTGCGACAGTTGCGGATTGGCATTGAGCAAGTCCATGCAGCCAATGCAGTAATAGTGATTCAATTTTGTTATTGGCGTTCGTTACTATGCCGGTCTGTAGCTGATCTTAGTACCTGCCGAATCGTGTCCCTTCCTCTCCCTCGTCAAGCTAACAGCTGACTGACTTTGACTGCTGATATGACTGCTGGTACACTGCTCAAAATCTAGAGGAACACATGCTGGCCAGTGCAAAATGATATTGTAACCCATCTACCGGCCTAATTTCCGTTGCGGTGAAAGCTAAGGACATCAGCAACCTGCTCCGGAAAATATCATGGGCGATAGACTATGTAATCAAATATAGGATGGTGTCAGACTCATTCATTCGCCAGCCTGGTTTCGAACTGCGCTTACAACCCTGGTAACTGCTCAACCAGTTTCGGACAGTTTAAGGCACCTTCTGTGCCAGCCTGAATCGTTGGGACATGGCCCATTCGGACCTGTGCCTCTGCGGACAGCGCGAGACCATGACGCACATCGCCGATGAATGTTTTCTGACAAAGCTTGGGCTCGAAGCTCTCAAAGCGGTCGGCACTGCAGGTTATGGTTGAGCGACACGGCTACCATTGCATTAGCTAAATTAAATAAACCTTGCAGTCATTGGTATTTAAGAATATCGCTAAGATGCCTGCACACACAAGGAGGTCTTATAAATAACTTATCTCTGAGCAATCACAGAATTAGTCACCAAACATTTCCCATCTCATTGTGCAACTGCAGTATCGATAAATTCAGGCCATTTGCAACCCCTCGCCTTCATGCAGGCTAACTGCCAAGATCAAACCTTTGCGATTTGACCGAAAAGTACTCCAAGATCGAGACGTCATACTTTCGTAGCGACTACATTAATGTCTTTGCAGGTATCGCCGCCCCATTTTCAGACCACCAATTAATAAAGCACTTGTTGAATCAGTGGTTGGTTGGTTGGTGAATTGCCAGGAGTTTCCCCGGATGCGCAGTCCATCGATCGTCGGTGACAAGAAATGAGACCAGTGGTCGGATGATGGTTGAGCCAATCAAGGAGCTTGAGGTCGATACGTGCCCTCAAAGGGAAGCTCGGACGACTGGTCGATGCCGCAACAATCTTGAAACTGACATCGCACTGTCCCTTGTTACCAGGAGACACTCTTCTTGAAGACCTTCCCAGCAGACGACGAAGTCGTACTGTGCTGGTTAGATTTTCTTAGGAGATTCGCCTAAAAGAGTAGCCACACAAATTCGTCACATACCCTGCTTACCCACTGACCGCCACGTGGAGACTCTCCTAGTTGGCCGGCTGTTGAGTCAGTCTTTAGTGCAGCCAAAAAGCGCATACCTAGTCTCGTTCAATCGATAAAGATAGTTCCCTCGGAAGACGCCGCGGTGAAATCTGGCCGTGTTCTGTTTACGTTTACGAAAGCTAAGCACTGCCAGCATCACTAGTTAAATACACGTGATGCAGTCAATGCACTGGTAAGCCCATGGAAATACAAAGAAGGCCTTATAACATTTTCTTGCAGACATGATCCCAAGAGAACGATTTACATGAAACATGGTAATGGCTGAGACTGAAGCAAACTGCTCCGCATAGTTTTAGTGGCAGCTGGATGTGACGATCCTGAACAATTTCAATATACTTAGCCTTGCAGGAAATGAAGACCTTATATCTTCTAACCTTCAATGCTAGTCACGTTTGGTGCGATTTGCTTTTAGGTTGAAAGAGGACCTCCTCGGTCTTCTTGGCGCTCAAGGACAATCTAAAATAACTATTATTTGATGAAACATGAAGTCTGTGACCAGGACCGGCCGGGACAAAACGTGCGTAAGGCTAGCCATTAGATTTGTTAGAATGCGGTGTCCTACTAAATTTTTTCCACTGGCACCGTAATCTTTGAAGTGTTAAGAAAGAGAGAATCCATGCTAGTCGAAGGAAATCATCCAGGAAGAACAGACTAGGTACTAAAGCAATTTTTCTTGAAGGGGCCGCTCCGCTGCAATGCACGACCGACAATTGTTAGGGGTCTGAGCCCGTGTACGGAATCTTTTTCAGGTAGTTCTTGGTTGTACACACGTCGACAAACTTATATATCGAATTAATCGGTAACGTGGAGTCGTGAAACCACGGCCTTCTATAACGCGCATTACTGGTTTCTTGCTGAGTTTCTGCATGTCGGCGGTGCAGTGCCGCTTTGCGTCCACCCTTTGAGGTTTATTACACTTGAACGCCAGCATGGATGAGAAATACGACGTAATTGTTTTGGGAACTGGTTTAACGGAATGCATTATTAGTGGCGTCCTCTCTGTTGCTGGCAAGAAGGTGTTGCACATGGACAGAAATAACTACTATGGCGGAGATAGCACTTCAATGACGCCTTTAGATGCCCTTTTCAAGCACTTTGGTCAAGTACTCAATAATCCTGATAAATATGGCCGCGGACGTGATTGGAATGTCGACCTTGTGCCAAAGTTCTTGATGGCTCACGGTGAGCTGACAAAGCTTCTGATTTTCACTGGAGTTACGCGATATTTAGAATTCAAGTTGATTGAAGGAAGTTATGTGTACAAAAAAGGGGGTAATGTTTACAAAGTCCCTGCAAATGATAAGGAAGCTTTGTCCTCTAGCTTGATGGGGATTTTTGAGAAGCGGAGGTTCCGTAATTTTCTTGTTTGGGCTATGAAATTTGACATAAATGATCCAAAAACCTATGATGGTGTTGATGCTAGGAAGATGACCATGGCCGATGTCTACAAGAAATTTGGTCTGGACCAGAATACATCTGATTTTACTGGTCATGCAATTTGCTTGTATTTGAATGATAATTACCTGAACGAGCCATGTCTAGAAGCTATAATGAGACTGAAACTGTATTATGACTCCCTCTCCTCTTATGGATCTTCTCCATACCTATATCCTTTGTATGGTCTTGGTGAGTTGCCCCAGGGTTTTGCTCGCCTAAGTGCTGTATATGGTGGAACATATATGCTTAACAAGTCTTGTGATGAAGTGGTTACAGAAAATGGCAAATTTGTTGGTGTGAGATCTGGAAATGAAGTGGCAAAGGCAAAGTTAGTTGTTGGTGACCCATCTTACTTCCCAGATAGAGTGAAGAAGATTGGGAAAGTGGTTAGAGCTATTTGCATTCTAAAGCACTCCATTGCAAAGGCAAACAACCAATCATCCTTCCAGCTAATAATGCCGCAACATCAAGTTGACCGGAAGTCAGGTATGCATGTAAAATTTGCATGGCCTTTGAGACTTACCTTTATGGGTACTATTTAATTTTGAAGGCACGATTTTTTGTTAAAGCTTTTTTCAGTTACTTAAATACTCTTAAAAAAGGAAGTTATAGGAAAAAGGTTTTGCTGCTCACACTAAAAACTAAAAAACTACCTAAAAAAACCTTAAGCCCTGCTAAACATAATCTACTTTTGAAATTTTTGGTTAAGGTTTTAATATTTCCTTATCATGCCCCACAGCATTCGCATGGGATAGTGATTCACATTCTCCTTTTTTATATTTTCTAAAATTGTTAAGGGTTTGGATTTTTGCGAAGTAAGATCGTGGTAGAAGTATTTGATCTACATTCAACAGTATACATATAGATTTACACTAACATATTTATTTTTATCATTAAAAAGAGCAATGATAAAACTTGGATGTTTGTAATATATGGTTTAGGTAGGTGAGATTTTTTATCTCAGTTAAAGTTGTTCGAAATTACTGAGGTTTCTTAGAAAAAAACAGAACTTGTTCTTGATTGGAGGTTAGAAAATTTATCACTTGCGTGGTCCTTCTATGTTTGCGTCTGTGGATTGCAAGAAATGCTGATGTTTGTTTTGTTCAGCTTCTGAGTAAAATATTCAGTGTTGAAGTACTATAAAATCTTGAACCATCATGCATGAGTAGGAGCAAACCTTCACTGGTACCCTTGTATGGCCTTCCTGAAACTGCAATTGGCCACCATGTCAATTTTATTGATTTTTCAGGCATGCGTGTAGCCTGGTAGTCTGATACTATGTAACTATGGCTGTTAAACATACTCAGTATGAGGACGTGTAAATGTGTGTTCAATATTAGATGTGGTCTTTGTTAAGTGCTCAATTTTTTTTGTCTCCAGCCACTTTGCCATGTAGTAAGGACACCATTGGCGCAGTGGATGGTTTGGCATTAAAATTAAATTGTAAGCATTTTCTTGCATGTAACATGATGGTTTAAAAATGCACATTTTTTTGGGTATTCCAATGATACATATTATTACACTAAATTTATTATATTGGAGAATATGCTTACATGAAAATCACCAAATGGCAGATTTTTATTTTTTCGATGACTGTTATGATTTTTGATTGGGATTTTCAGATGGCTCTTGTGTTGTGCAAAGCATTTCACATGACCAAAACCGAGTCGCTGACTTTGAAATGTTCTAAATAGCTAATATTGTAAATGTTCTAAATATCTAATATTGTAAGCACACAACACAGTAGTGCAAACCGAAATTGTGTGCACTGGTATCAAACTAAGTATTAATTGCCTTGCCTTGCCTTATAAGCCTTATATGAATCGTATGGCTACGGTACGGTTTTCGGAAATCATGAGTCTTGAAAGCCGATTTCTGAATATCGGGATCAATTATAGAAATGTTCTGCATCTTGTCTCACTTGTATTAGAGAAACATGATGTCATATTGAAGATATGCATCTAGACTGTAATGAAATTGTCTGCATATGAGCGCATAGTGACTGAATTCCCGCACCGTGCTGGCTGATAAAGCTTTTTTATCTTCTTGTTTTTTCCAGACATATATGTAGCTGTGTTATCGTCTCAGAACCAGGTTTCGCCCAAAGACTACTTCATAGCCTTCGTAAGTACTACTGTAGAAACCAGCAACCCTGAAGCTGAGCTTGAACCGGCATTTGAGCTGCTGCACCCAATCGAGCAGAAGTTTGTTAGTGTGAGTGACATGTATGCACCTAATGATGATGGGAAGGCAAGCCAGGTGGGTATTCTTCTATTCGGATTTTATAGTCTAACATGTTTCATCATGTTTACCTGGTTTGTTGTATTTGTTGTTTCTGTTTCTGAGTTTGTTTTACTGTTTAGCTGATCAGCTTTTGAATGTAGCTTTGTTTATCAATGGTTTCGTCAATCAATTTATTTTTTTGTAAGGTTCCGTAGATAGAAGCATATTAAAATTCAGGTATCTATGGTCGTAAGATTGTCATAGTTCATTTGATATAAAATAGTTTTTTTTTTTTGGTGAGTTATGGCCAAGAACGTATTCAGCAAAATATGAGAACTCGATCAAAGTACCTCAACAAAGATATTCAGAAAAAGGATGTTAAAGTTACCTTTAAGAGGGCTGCATTTTTCATCTCAATTAATTAGGCAGTATAATGTAAAGAAAAGGGCGTTCAGTGGGACTCACCTTAAGGCGGAGAGAGTCTTGTAGGGGCAATATTAATGATAGAATGGATGAAAGGGATTGGAAGAAGAGGCGAATAGGCTATCTTGTAAGGCATAAAAGTTAGGGTGTCTTCGAAATAAGAAGTTGTAGGAGTTTCGACAGAATATTGGAAAAACTGGATGCGTAAAACCTGGAATTAGATCGACCCCTGGTTGATTCTATCTCAGGCTTCAGTCCCCTCTCTTTTTTTCTTGGTACCTATGTTAACCGTGAAGCCCCTCTGTACCCCTTCCCTTCATGGGAAAAACAATCTTTATAAGATGGAGGTAACTTTTTGCATGTATGGATGTATACGCGCGCATATGTGAGCCTCTATTTTCTGATTGAAGGCGTCCGAATGTTATAATGCTTCTCAGTTAAAGCAAACGGTTCATTGCAAGGTGCCAAAGTTGCTTAGAGTGAAATGCCCATGTAATCATTCAAGTAATGATGACTTTCTTGATTTTATATCTTTAGCACTATGTTAGGTGTAATCTTTCAAAAGTACTTTGTATTTTTTTTTTTTTTCACTGGAAAATGTCGCGATATATCTCTTCTGCCTTGCCCGCTCCCAGATTTCCAGCTTGAAGGATAATGAATGGGTCTACTTCATTTTTCATCTTAGATCTTCGTATCAAAATCTTACGATGCTACCAGTCACTTCGAGACCGTTTGCGAAGACATAAAGGAGATTTACGCAAACATAATGGGGGAGCCGTTTGACTTTGACAAGATCAAGAAGAGCATCAACGAGGTAGAGGAAACTCAGTAGTTGTGGGCAGTTTCGTCTTCAGGACAAGTGCTAGTTAAAGGTTTGAAAGAGCAATTCTTTGGTGAGCGAGAATCCAGGAAGTTAGCGAAGACGCAAGCGAAAGAAGATGACTTGGTATTTGGTAACGGGTTTCTTTTGCAGCTTCAGTTGCAGTGAGTGCCTCGGAGGCATGTGGACGTGAGCGCGCTGTTTGTGTGGAATCAAAGCGCTAAGTTTTTTTGTTAAATTCTGAATTGTTACTAACTTAAGAAATCTTCATTTGATGGATCATGAAACTGCAAACTTAAAATTAGTGTCCTGAAATTGTTTTTGTTAGTCACTCGCTGTTGAATCTGCTGCGATGAAAAATGCAGTTTTTATAGGTCTCATTGCTTTTTATGGTATAGGTAGTAAGTGAATTTAATAAACGGGTCAAGTATTGAAAATGCTTTTAGATTAGGAGCTGGCAACGACGATACTTAGCTCGTCTTAACAAGCGTTTACACTGCTAGCTTCTCCCAAAGGTTTTTGAGTTGTTGTGTGAACAGTGCTAATTGAACGATGCGTTCGTAAGTGTGAGAGACATCTACAAATTTAAAGCGAGGGCATTTTATTTTTCTATTGGAAATGGGCTGCTTGCTTCATGCGAAGGTCGCGTCTGCATTGAATGAGTCTTGGCTCGGACTAGTATTTTGGACAGGTTACAATGGAGGTTTTCCCTTTTTCCCACTTGATTATGTCAGCATATGAACATATGCAGCAAATTCTGATTACATCAGATTGTTGCCATTCTTTATGTGATCTATCTTACGATTGGTATGTGCCTTGGCGAGGGATGAGTTATACTTGATACTTCATGTCTTGGCTACTTGCGCTGCGAGCAACTTAATTAATTTCTGATTATTCATGCAGGTAGTATTGAACTCATTTGCTTCAGGAAATATGTTGTGACATTTTATTTGACAGATATTCTTATGATTATCTCTGTATTTTCGATTCTATCCTTTATCCACTTGGTTCTAAACGTGATTTGTCTGCGTAGTTCTTATGTGCTGCACCAGCAACCCAAACGGGGCTGTGCGGCTAGCATGGCTCTGCTGGAAAAGAAACACAGGCAACGAAGAGGGACATGGTAACGTACTTTGAATCATGCGAGCTCGCTCTGAGACATTGCCCGCTATATATTCGTGTACTCAAACCCAGTTACTGGAGTTACCGGATATAAGAAAACGCCAGAGTTGTAAACACCGTTTGCTTTTGGAAACGTATGTTTGTCTGACTGCAAAATAACCTGTGTGTTTGGGCGTAAATTTATTCGATTTCGGCCATGTCCACATCGCCTGGGTTGGCCTCTGTGTTGTATCTTATTCATTTGATTTACTTAAGCCTACTACAAGTTTATTGAAATCTGTGGGTCGACCAAAAGTCTAAAGTCATTTGGTTAAGCAACTCGGGTGCTGCAACCGTGAAAGGTTTCAGCCTAATGGTTAGTTTTGGTATTGCGAGTGTGGGCCACATATTCGAGCTTGTTTTCACGCGAGGAACTCACTAATGTTCCAGCTCCAGATTATAGCAATTATTTATGTACCTAGGTGTTCGGCATTATTGCCAGTTGCCTCAGTACCGAATTAAGCTTTTGAGCAGCCTTAAAGGAAGCCAAGGATGTGAAGTTTCGGGAGAAAATATATATAGGCGTATTCTTGGGAGGGTATCAATATAAAAAGATTTCGGCAACAGAGGTCGCTTGGGTATATTCTGTAGCCTTTAAAGATGTGTGCATTGCTCACAAACTTTTTTTTAATTGTCCTTGATGTCACATACTTCTATCTTTCCATGATCATGTCATCATATCATGAGTGTGAGCATGTGATTGTTCTGACGTTTGGCCACCGAGCGATCGTATGGCCACGCTACTACTCAGCAGTTGCAACGCCCCAGTTGGAGTAACCAGGTTTAGTTGCCCTGGTCTAAGACATCTGCAGCCTCTGAAAGTTTTTCCTTTGCCATCATCCGTCCCTTCCAAAGAAAGAAAAATTTTGTTTGTGCGGTGTTACGAATTTATGGGCTAAACCCTCAGAATTCCACAAGGAGCTTTGTGTTGTGGCATGCCGTTCTAAGAGAATAGCCAGGTAAATACAAGTTATCAATGCATAATTTAACCAATGACGTTTCTCAGTCGATCGATCAGTTATTGTCTAAAACTCCCGTTACGTTCGAACAGTTATCGTCTAAAAATCACAGCCTCGACCTCTGATGAATGTACGATAATGCCGTAGACAAGCAATCCACCCAATCTTCACCCTTTACCTTGGCAAAATCCGGCATTAAATTTGCTCCAAGTCCACGAGACAAGGTCTCCTTTAAAGAAAGTTAGCATTTGTCGATGTCGATTTTCGTACGTATGCCGCACCCAAGTTATGTCTGATTGCCGTAAATGCTACTTCGTTTTGTAACAACCACAACAACATGTATTTTTTTCTCCTCGAATTTTTTTTCTCCTATTCTTCTCCCCAAGTTACATAAGTAATCAACTCAATAGTTGCAATGCAGTTATGAATAACCATGAACATCGTAACAAATGCATTTTCTGGAGAAGGGGACACCCTCCTTAGCACGGGGCTAATAGGATTGAGTGTCACCTATCTGAGCAAGCATACGCTCGTATGCATTCGGCCCACAGAGCTATTTAAACTCGGACTAAGCCCACGTTAGTGGTCCATTTTTAAATCTAGCAACACAGGCGTTTTCTACAAGCAGCGATTCGACGTCAAACTAAGCGCGATTTCGAGTTCTATCAACATGGACATATGTTGTAAGCGATACGGAGTCAATCTAAGAGCACGTGGACGGTCCCTTTCTAGTTCTATCAACATCCGCAATCGACTCCCACGGCAATTTAGGTCAAAAGAAGTGCGTCGTAATATCACTGAGAGTGGTGTTCAGAACCTTTAAGTCATGCTGAAGCGTAGCTAGTTTGTAGTCCAGGGTTGAGCACTTAAAGTTGCCACGATCGCTTTTCATGCGGGTAGCTATCTCTCTTTGCTTAGGCGTAAACAAATTTCTCTCTTTGCAGCTTATTACTTCTTTAATGAGAGATATTTTCCTGCGCATTAAATTGATGCGTTGCTCATACTGAGTCACCCAGGGGCGGTTGGTTTCCTTTCGTAGGCGTTTATTTTCGCGTAGTTTGCCGTGTGTTTTGAGGGTAGTCAATGCGGCACTGTAGATTGCGCAGTTCAGGTCCCATAACGAATTCGTTCCTTGCGATAGAGTGTCTGAAATAATTGCGTTAATTGTGGCAATAGTAGCAGTTGGGATGTTGCCGGATACTCGGGTGGAGTATTGCCTCTCACCGATAGGGAGGTCTTTATATTGACTGTAGTGCTTCATGAAGCATTGACGCAACGCACCTGCATTAATACTTAAGTCGCTGTCGGCTTGCTTCCGATCTGCGAACTTGTGACCAGAATGGACCGTGGGCGTGGCGGACTTGGGGTCAGCTTTTGAACGTTGGGTTGCTTGGATGCTGGTGTCGCTACTGGACCTATTCAGCTGTCTTTCCGCGAAAGTCGTATGTGCCGGAGTTGCTTCTTGTTAAGGTGACAGTGCATGGGAAACTTGGCATCCCAGAGTTGTTGCTGTATACTACTCCTATATGCCTCCTATATACTCCTGTATACCTCCAAGTATACTACTTTTAATCCTACTAAGAATCAAACGCCTAATCATTAATGTCATCAATGAGACCTCGTGAAGTCCTGGCTAACGTTATCTAGTACGAAGTATTGCTTAGCATGCTCACTATACTCAATGGAAAGAACTCTACCGTGCCCAGCGCAATACGCCAAACGCTAGCGTCTTTCGCGGAAAAAAGCGAACGTCTTTTATTCAAGAATATCGGAACTATAGCATAATGCGAACTCGCACCCTGTAGTAAACAGCTTCATAAAATACAAATATATCGGCAAATTCCGTGCAAGTCAAAATAATGCAAGATAATGAAAAAGTAAAGAACATAGAAGAACCGAGATGACAAATTTAATCTTTAACTTGACAATCCTATAGCGATCATTCAATTAGAGGAAATAGTCGTTAAGGTCATCTAATATGCAACCTCATCGCCAAATAATGCGAAAATCAAGTCTATGAATAAAAAATAGTAAAAATAATAATAATTATTATTTAATCAAAACGCACACTAAGTATATTTAGCCAAGAATAGAGTTTTCATTTCTATTTGGAAGGCGGCTTTGGAAATAGTGAAGTTAATATTAATCTCGGAAAGGCGGTTATATAGAGATGCACCTTGGAACTTAATACTTTAAGTTCCATGTTTCTCTGTTCGTCTTGATGGTATAATAAGTTTTGGACAATTCTTCATACGAGTTTTCCGAGTAGGCGCGCCATATTTGTA
>QQSS02197854.1:2500-12431 GCA_003687565.2 Craspedacusta sowerbii
AGTGCGAAATGTAGGATGCTGTTGTTGCCTTTGCTTGAGCATAAAAAAATTTTTCTGCCTAGTTTTATTTTTGTAGACCGCATTTTAAGTGCACGCTCCGCATGTTATATTGTTATTGTTATTGTTATTATTATCAGTAGCATATATTATTGGTATTATATTATTATCAGTAGTAGTAGTAGTAGTAGTAGTAGTAGTAGTAGTAGTAGTAGTAGTAGTAGTAGTAGTAGTAGTAGTAGTAGTAGTACTATAGTATAGTATAGTAGTATAGTATTATTATTATTATTATTATTATTATTATTATTATTATTATTATGATTGTTATTATTATTATAATTATTGCTATTATTACTTTTGTACTTACTTCTTTTGTATGCTCCTCTTTTTTGGACTAAATTTCTTTCGGGAGAAGAGTGGAAAATATTTCTTGCGTCTCAAAAATTGCCGTTTCCGCTGGTCAATTCTCGGCGCATTCACAGTCATTTGCCTGTGCAATCTTTGCCTCTAACCTATGACCGTGTAAAATCGATAGGACCTGGCTTGGACTAGCACGATCTCAAATCAAATATGTGTCCGGAAGAAAATTGAAACCTTGGGCCTTTAATCTTCATCGGCTATTTCATCTACTAATGTTTCTTTGATCTACTAATGTTGACGCTGTTGTAATGTGCTTTGTCTGACATCATGCAGCTAAAGCTAACGAGAAGGTAGGGAACTAATGTCTGAATGCCAGATTATATGGTTAGTAGGATTTTCAAGCAAGGCAAAAAATCTAGTGATTTCTGAAACGTATCACTTCTTTCATGGAGCATCTTTTCTGACGAGACGTTAAAAGAAGCAAGCGGAAGCACTCATCGTTAGAACTCACATCTTGCGATGTGAAGCTAAAACAGATTCGAATTAATGCGAGTGCGACTGCACTTCACGTGAATTTGCAAGCTCTTTGCGTGTTACCCGCAAAACCTCTGGTCATCGGAATTATTGCTTCGTGCTGCACCTGCGAAGATTGTGAAGCAGAAATCCTTATCATAGCTTGCCTTCGTTTTATGTCATGCCGACAAGCGCATTGTACATGTAGCCGCGTCAAAATTTATAAAGGACGCCCTGTTGGTTCACATCCGTTAACTTTTCTTTGGTTTCAAACTTGGCCTAATATGTTGGCTCGTTATTGTACTCGATCTGTTAAGGCAAGGAATCAGAAGTCACTCGATCTCATCGGCTATATCACTATAGTACGGGCAGTTTTCAACTACGTCGAACAAAACTTTGCTCGCAAATTCGGAGGGATTCGAATTCACGTTCGAAAGCATTTGCTCGCAACGTTCGAAACGGCTGTTCGTAAATTTTGACCAAGCAAAAGCTAGTTGAGCTCGATCATGAACATTGAACAGCTTCCTACAGCGGCGCTCAACTTCCTAGACGCATTGATGAATGTGAGCGAATAGGACTGGATGTCCTTTTACTTTTACGCATTTATTGAAATAATACATGTTGTTGTTTGCAAGAAAATTTGTGATGGAGAACTGCGGTCATGGAACCACTCGCTTTTCAACTTAAATTTAAAAAGGGTTGACAAGTCCCTTTTCTTTCGAGCAGTCATTCTTCATGCAACACAGACTATGGCCCTTTTCCAGCTTTAACGTATAAAGGAATTCGCTACTGTTAATAAGAATAGGACTTCAATACCATCGCTGAATTTATTTGCACTTGGGCTCGGTCAACTTTTGTATTGAAGGATTCAAAATTATTCTACAGACCCCAAGGCGCTCTTCTGCAGCCAATCTGGTGAAGCCATTAAACTTTTCTTCTCTTGGAAGATCGAACTCAGGAGGCCCTCAAATCATATTCTGAACAACTCGTGACGATACGCTTTCTACTGCAATCTCAAATTAAAAGATCGGAACTCGAGAACCGAGAAACTTTTGAAGTGTCGGATTCACAAGTTTAGACAAGAGATGTGAAACGTTTGAATAGAAAACATTCCTCTCAAAGAAATCGTTCAAACTCGTTAATGATTGAAAAACTGGGATTTCTTGCTTACGAAACCATTCAGAGGCATAGACGTTATAGATGGACTGCAAAATTAGACAAGGTACTTCTCTATCTTGGCTGCTTGCACACGAGCAATAACTTCGCCCTGTAAGTATCACCCTCCAGAAAACTATATGTAATTAACTAACTATCTAACTAACTATATGTACATACAGTTAAAGGTCATGTCATTGACACAATTATAGATCATTATTTCACCTGAGACATATATAGATATAGAACTTAACTAGTTGTGCATTTATTTACGATGACATAATACCCTGACCTGACAGAAGTAACCAGAAATATGAAGGTGCAGGACATCCACCAGCCAACGAGCGGACAGCGCTGCTGTCTGAACAAAGGAAAACAGAATTACCATACGGTAGGAATCGGTAAATAGTAACAGCTTTGCGGTCAACGTTTGATGGCTATATCTACTGCAAATCAGCCATCGTCACACGCATGTGGAGATACAATTACTATCTTTCATTGGCGATGGGCTCGCATTTGTGGCAATGACCTTGATCTGAAATCTGTTACACAAGTGTATGGACGGTCAAATCTACAATAGTCATTAGGATTCCGTTAAAATGCTTGACGTCTTCAGGATGATTGTGTACCAGGTCCTCGACAGGATCCACGATAAAATTTGCCTTGCATAAGCTCACCTTATTTGGCTTCAAACTTTGTACAATGACGAATTGTTTATTTGCCTTATCGGAAGGCACTTCAACGTTATCTGTAAATCTTTAGCTCGTTAGCTCGTTGAGTCAACTCGGTGAGATGCTTGCGATTCAAGCTGTGGTCGCATTTATTAAGTCATAAAATATGAAGTTCGATCGGTGGAACAAGCCGGGGAGAGTTTGTTGGTAGTCCACTGAAAGCCAAACGACGTAAGTAGCGTATTTTTTGTACATTGGTCGAGCTTCCGTTTCCGCTTTAAGATTCGTTTCGGCTGGTTCTTAAAACTCCTTTGTATGATGGCCTCAGAATGTATTCTCTACGTCATGCCAACTTCGTGCTTTGTGACAGCAAACCGTCTTTGATTACCTCTTTGTACTAGCTACTCAACTATGCCACTGATTAGGTTATTATTAGCGTGTTCAAGTTTTATATGCACGCTCTGTTATATGCAATAACTCGGGTGGCCTGTTTTCCTTCACAACTACCTGAATTGCTTTTTCTACTTAGTAGTATTTCGACTCTCATCCCCTATAGCTACGTGCATCACAGTCGCTTCTTGGGCCCGATTTGGAAAGGTGATATATCTCGCAAATTTCATGAAGTACAGCCGCGTGCGTATATTTTACGTGCCAAATCTCAAGATTATCTCTTGTTTCCGCAGCACCTGAAGCTCAACTTAACTTGTGCAAGTGGTGTCGGGTTAGGGGGAAGGAAATGTTTTTATACTCAAGAAAGTTACACCTTGATTTCGGTGGCTTTCAAGTGTAGCACTGCTACAATCTAAACAAAGCAGGGTGTAAGAAAGATGCTGGTCTGCTGGTATGTTACAGTTTCCTTTAAAAGGGGTAGAAGTAGACAGGATTGGTTGGTAAAACTTTAAGCAAAGTGGGCATTCGTCCACCTTCTAATTCGTAAGTGCAAAGGAGAAACACATGCTTTTCTTTTAAAAAAAAATAAATAAATAAAACGAAGGACTACATTTATCGTGTTTCCAAGACAATACTGACTTAATAGCTTTCAACTTGCGTTGCCCGAGTTAGAATTAAGTGGAAGATCCTTTTAGTGGTGTGTATGAAAATTTTTAGGCATCATTTCTGATGAAGCCTTATCTTGGAGTAGCCATTTTGATGAGTGATTGAGTCTTACGTATCCAAAAATATTCGGATGATCTCCAGGGAAAGAAATTGTTAGCTACTGAAGCTGCCCGAAGTCTGAATTTCGCCATGCTTCAACAATACATTTTGAAGCCTGCGCAAGCCCTAATAGGAGTATTGAAGTTACATAGACAACAAAAACTAGCACTTGGAATTTATAACTTGCTGAAGGCACTTCCCATTCAAGGCCCCTAATGATCTAATGAAATAATTATCTTCTTGTGTTTGGAAAAGTTCGGCAGAACGTGCTGCCTGCTCTGTATCCTCTTTAACGTCGTTACAAAAATAATGCCCAGTTGTATTTAAGATTCAGCTGCAAAGACGCGTCTGCTAACCATCTGCTACGCATATATTCAATTTGCGTTTAAGCAGCGTTCGGATAGCGTTTGCATAGCGTTCGAACTGCGTTCGAACAGCTTTTACACTGGGTTCGAGCAGCGTTCAAACTGTTTGAAAAGCGTTCGAACAAAGTTTGAATATCGTTCGAACAAGGCCTGAACAGCGTTCGACCAGCGTTTGAATAACATTCGAACAAAGTTTGAGTAGCGTTCGAAGAAAGCCTGAACAGCGTTCGAATAGCGTTCGAACAGCGTTGGAACACCGTTTGAACAGCATTCGGATAACTTTCGAAAAGGCGTTTGGATGATGTTTTGAATAGCGTTTGAAGGGTTTGAATAGCGTTCAAACAAAGTTTGAACAGCGTTCGAACAGCGTTTGGTTAGCGTTTAAATAGGGTTCGAGCACAAATACGAGAGCCTGTTTTTGGTCACGCTGTCTCTGGTAGAAGGGGAAGTAAGACTTTTTTCTCCGTTGGATTGCATCAAGCAGGAGTTTCGCCATTATATTGTCTCTCCATTTCATAGCCAGCTTTATATCAAGAGTTAAATGTTGCGTCTGAATAGCGTTTGAGATTGAATGCCGAGAAATCTCTTATGCTCAATACTCGCTGAAGCGATAGGCTGTTTTCCCAATTCAATGTATCGATCTCCCATAATAAGGAAACTTGCGCTTCAGTCTCTCTCATTCGTAATCATCAATGGGGATTTGTAAAATCGAGCTGATGCTTCGTCGCGGGGGTGGAGACGGAGCTTGCTTGTTTGGCACGGCCAATGATGACACTAGGCGCCCAAAAGAATGCAGTCCGGTCGCGATAAGCCTTATGGCCGAACCTAAACGTCAACACCCAAAAACTTAACGAATGTTTAAGATAGACACTAAACCACGGTGCTGCCATGTTGACGTGGCAACGATTGCTTACGAACAAATTCGGTGGCTTTATTAATGACTCTTTTTTTCCTGGTAAGATTTTTTTTATTTGGCGTGAATGAAGGGCTGGGCGAGACACTAGCTCTCAATTTAAAGTGAAACCTCGGTGTTTGAAAGTAACGTTTCTCAATTAGAAAATTAATTTTGCAACAGAATGCTATGTTGTTATGATGCTTACGTTGACATACTTTGTTGCAAGCTATTGCGTTTTTGAAGCCGCTTAAAACATTGGATTAGGGTTAACTCACGAAAACCGTAATTTTTTAAGTTGAAAGTTTGGTAGTCAAGGGTGACCTTACTTACTAGCAAAAACTCACTTCGTGGATCGATGCTATCTGACCACTGATGAAGTGCGTTGACACTCGCTGCCTTTTTTATAATTATTGTGAACTACCAACATCCAGTTCATAAAATATCAACCTTCAAACCTTCGTCGATTAGATAGATATACTACAACTGAGCATACGTCGCACAATGCAGATCATACAAATACATACACAGACAGACAGGGTGGCATACTTGGAAACGCATTGTGCTCAATGACGTATTTGCCTACTCGAGAATGTCCTTCGCATTCTTAACTTATCTTTCGAAAGATGAAGTAAATTCTTAAACGACAGTTGACGTCATATCACTGAATGTTCATTTTCTTAATGACTAAAACCTGGTCCGAATCTCTCATACGTCACTTCAAATGTTCATTAAGAGGTAGGTGTGAAAGCAGGTGTTAAGGCAGGCTACCCGTTGGCTGCTGAGTATGGGGTAGCCAAGCAACATCCGACAGAACACCAGGTAGCCTGACGAATGTGGAGATATTGATCGCCCAGAAAAAATGCTGGAAATGCTAATGACGCAAGCAAAACTTGTAATCAAAGTTGATTAGTGTTACTTCGTAGCAACAAGTTTTGATTTTAACCTCATGGCGATTAAGGTGGTCGAGCATTTTTCTTCGACTCGGAATCTTGTAGCTATGGAAACAGGAGGGTTGGAAAGTCTCCCATAGTTAGAAAGAACTTTAGAGGCTCGTCACAACAGGTAGATCGTCGTGCGGAGACCCAGAAATCATTTAATGGAACCTATCCTGCGCAGATTAATGCCCCTAGACTTGGACGTTCCCAGTTTTTAGTGTAAGCGTTAGAGTTAGGGTTCTTTCACTTATTTCTTTCTTTCACTTGTATTCGCCATATTAAGCAATTAAACAGAACGCAGGTCATAACAAAAATACATCATGCAAAACGCAACTCATAACAAGAAATACATCATGCTCAGTTGCTTTTAGTCCAGATCTTAATGTTCAGAAGGCATGGGAAAACCTTTTTCACGGAGCACCATAAGATAGCGCAAGGTAACGCTGAAAACGGGTTTGGCGGTCAACAAGGTATTGGATGTACATACATCCAACCCGACGATCCTGTATCCGCAGAAACATGGAATAGGAAGAAGTTAATACTTCCAATGGTCACTAATGGCAAGGTAAGGGTTAGGGTTAGGGTTTGGGTCAGGGTTACGGTACAGTTTAGGGCAGGAGCAGCTACAAAAATAATTTATCCGTTAAAGACCCAACGGTTCTTTCAAACCACTTACCGTTAAAGAATATATCCAACACCGCAAAGCGATAATGTTGCCCGGTCAGAGATTTAAAAAACCGACAATTCCTTTATAAGATCATGCGATGTCGAATAGGCAAGTGGAAAACTGTATGGGCAGCGTCATTTTGAGACCACCGTTCCAACTGCTTTCCTGAGGCGCTTTAGGCGCGTAAGCTAACACACAACATCTGTATCGCTTGCAAATTTATGGGCTAATCAATACGCAACCTGCATATGCAAAAGATCTTGACATCATCACCTATATGTGGAACATGCAAGAAGCATAAATAAACTTTTATGCACTGCTTTGAAGATTGTCAGGTTTGTTAAAATGACTTTTCATGGAAAATTGTCACGTATTAGCGAAAAAATACTTAATTATAATAATAATTTCGATCAGCGCTATCACACATTTGGAGACCTGGTAGTTCGACGTATAATACCAACATTACCCAGTAAAATCAAGGGATGAGTCTATAGTGACACAAATTGTATGTAATATGGGGAAATTGATGTAAGTATGTAGATATGGCGAACGAGGAAACTAAAGACTTGCTGTTGTTGTTATTATTGTTTTCGCTGTTGTTTTGTGGTTGTTGTTGCTGTTGTTGTTTTTGATGTTGTTGTTGTTGTTGTTGTTCTAAAAATCATGCTGCCCTCACTCCTTAAAAGTTTGATTTACATAAAATCCCTATAATCCTATAAAATCCCTAATGAGACCGTGCTTATTTACATTTGGTCACGCCCGGCAGGTCACAGCGTGCTTTTTGAAGATGATTTATCATAAGTATTCTTCTAAGTATTATATCGAGTATTTTGATATGTAGGTTTGAGCGCGAGACTTGGGCTCGAACGAGAAATCTTTTTCTTTGATTTTGTTTTGAGATTGACGAAGTTTGAAAACACTTGTCGCGAAGTAATTCGGTTAGAGAGAGGGCCAGTGGTTTTGGCTGTAGATCTTGTCTTTGTACTCCGATTTTACATATTCTAATCCCAAATTTATATCCTTTTGCTACATAATTCAATTACGGGTTATACAAAGAATTGATCGTAAAAACTAATAATTAGGAGAACGCCCAAAACCCACACATACTTAAATAACATACTGGATAAAGACAATCATCGTAAACTGCAATAAACTTGCTACACCTATAAAGATAAGTATAACGTGACGCACGATGGCCGTCACAAACATGGTAACCGACTACAATTAAAATACCAATAAAGACACACCCATACCATAAGTACAAGATTAGCGACAACACTCAAGGCGGATGAATTGCTCGTCAAATTCTTCCAAAAACTAAAGAGTCGACGCATTTATATTTTATAATTTTTTTAAGTCCACGTGGATTCGTCCTTTTCTGTGCTTCTAATTTTGAACCTGCTTTCGGCAGCCGTACTTAAGGTCAAACTAAGTAATCCCATAAAGTAATTTTGTATTTAATAACTCCGTGGGTAATCCTTAACTAAAAGGACACCGGCCACAGTTCAAAGTTCGACACAAGATGCCACTACCGAGCCAGCAAATTATGCATTATTTATATATAATATATTATTGCATAATCGTACTATTACATTGCGAGCACGTCTTATCATCAGCAAAATGCTGTAAGACACAAGTACGTTTTGTAGTATCTCATACTCGGAAAGATATTTTTGAACTGTGGAAACAATGAAAGCCCCATGCACACTTACCGTATCTACACGACGCACACGCGGGCAAAGTTATTATTTCTTTTTCAACGATGTCTGGGCTTGCTATCTCTTAATGCGAAGAACCAAAACTTTTTTATTTGGACAGACAGCGTCTCAACCTTCCCTGCTGTCCTCTGGGCAAAAGGACCACTTAAAAAGTGTTGCGGTAGAGTGTATGGTTGTTGTTAGGGCAGGGGTATATCCACGTTGAAGGGTAGAGTACACTTACATTTACGATTAGTGTATGGTTGTGAAATATATGGCTATTGTTATGGTTAGGGTCATGGTAGGATTTAGGGGTAGGTTTAGGGTTGTGGTAGGCTTTAGACTCTAAAAGTTAGAGTATATGGTTATTGCTAGGGTTAGGGTTAAAGTAGGGTTCAGGGTGCAGGGTTAGGTTTTAAAGCTTAGGGTTGGGTTAGGGGTTAGAGTAATGGTTCGTGTTAGGGTTAGGGCTTGGTTCAGGGTGCAGGGTAAGCTCTCTCCCAATGCCATCAATTCCAGGAGCTTTGCGCGACTTGATCTTGGCAATTGCTGCTCTGATCTCGCTTTCAAGGATGCTTGGTTCTTGCTCATCTCTCTTACTATATGGCCAAAGTGGTTCGAGAATGCCATAATCCGTTTAATCCGACCTGAGCCATACTCATGCCATCTTTGGAGAATGTCTGAGCCTTAGTCTTTAGTAAGCAGGTTGCCATCCTTGTCTTCGATATTTCACGCTTGTCGTTCAATTTGGTTCCTTTCTTAAGCGTTTTGACCGTTTGAAAGATAGATCGCAAGTCATTCTTACGATTTGCTTCTTCCGCTTCATAGCACAGTTTCTTAAACCACTCTTCACGACATTCCTCAACCTTGTTGTCTATTACTTTCTTAAGCCGTGTAAATTGTTGCTTCAAGTCTTTATCCTGCGGATTGTTGTTCATCTTCGCCTGTATTCACCTTCGTTGATCAGCCAGGTTGAGTACTTGGTCACTGATCCACGGTTCTTTCTTCTACCTCTTGAAGCTGCTTTCTTTATTGCGTGGTTAACAATGTCGAGTGCTTCATCCAAGTTTGCTTCTTCGACCATGCCGCTAAGTGCTTCAAAACGATTGCTGATCTCTATCTCATGGCGTTCTTTGACTTCAGGAATACGTAGTCTTTCAATGTCAACCGTCTTTGTGTGTGTTCGCATTTGCACATTGAATCTTACTTTGAAGTTTGCTATCACGAGGGTGTGATCATTCACCACGTTTGGCACTATTGTACTTGGATAGCTGCGAGCGTTGTTAATGCAGCTTCTCCCTCCTCGGTCAATCATGATGTAGTCAACTATCTGCGTTCGATCACTGGGTGATTTCCAAGTCCATTTTCTCGTAGGTTTGAACCAGGTGTTCATGATGTTCAGTTTGTCGAGCCTGCAGAAGTGGAGAAGTCACTCAACTCTTTCGTTCATTGATCCATATCCGTAACGTCCCAATACTCCATTCCATGTGGTGCTGTCGTCCCCAACCTGAGCATTGAAAT
>QQSS02197887.1:0-12430 GCA_003687565.2 Craspedacusta sowerbii
CGAATATTTTGTTTTTGTTTCAACTTGTAACGCGAGACTAGCGTCACAGCACTTTCTTCTGGGACGAAGGAGAACTACGCCTGTCTTGCTTTCGTTAAGACTTAGTCTGTTTGCACAAAGCCAATCGTAGATTGAGGATAACTCTAGAAACATTGTTTGTCTCATTTTCTTAATTGACCGTCCATCTTACAAGATAGTAGTGTCGTCAGCAAAATGCTGCATTATACCAGAAGAGATGCACCGATGGAAGTCATTCATGCACAACAGAAAAAGTAGTGGGCCCAGAACGGATCCTTGGAAGTTAACTGTATCAAAAGCCGGAATTCGCAGCTAAACCGAATTCGAATCAGAACCACAGAAAAAGCCATGTAAATATATTCTGCATAATTTGTTATCACGATACTGTACAATCGCCCATAAATACATATGCAAGAATTTCAATTCGGACCCACTTCAAAAGGCAACCCATCTAACACAGCAAACTGGTCCAAGAACAAAACCTCTCGATTTTTAACGTAAACCCTGGAACAAGTATTACAAGCACATGCGGTCACGGTCACTGCACGAATGCACTTGGGTCAGAATATGCTGAGTGTAACACAAGACAGAGAGACAACATAAACAAAAACAGAATCGGGATGAGAGTCCATAACCACATGATGCCGAACACTATGGTAAAAAAAAGCGTGTAGGTATGCTTACATACGAGACGAGGAGCGAGACGCAGAGGAGTCGAAACGAGGCAAAACATAGACCGACGATGGAAACCAACACAGACCTCGAATATAGGTAAAACACAGACCTCGAATAAAAGGCACAATACAGATTTTAAAAGGAAGTAAAACACAGATCTCGGATTGTCGGCAACAAAAACAACAGATCTTTGATGAAAGCCAAACGCGGATTTCGGAAGAAGGTAAAACGGAGACCTCGGATTGAAGGAAACACAAAGATATTGAAAGGAAGCCAAGCACAGACCTCGGGTTGAAGGAAACGCACAGATATCTAAAGGAAACAAAGCACAGAGCTCAGGTTGAGCCAAACACCGACTTAGGATGCTGGTAAAACACAGACGAATGAACGCATAAAACAGATTTCTAATGGATTTAAACGCAGAGATCGGATTGAAGGAAAAGCACACATATTGGAAGAAAGCCAAACACCGATTTGGGATGGAGGGAAAACAGAGCTAGAATATGGTATAACGCACAGGTTGAATAGAGGCGAAAAAAGGACGTCCAAAGACAGACATAGGGTTGATGCAGGGAGAATCGACGAAGAACGGAGAAAACGAAACGCAGGGAGGAAAAAGAATCCACTCTTTCGAAAGCGAAAAAATTAATAGGTATTTCCAAGCCCCAACGCATAAATACTTCAGGCACATTCGATGATGTTCATTCCGCAAACTATATCACATTATTATTCCCTTATTCTTATGACTTACTCGTGCTAGAACATCAGCAATACCGTGGGAAAGAACGAAGGAGAGGGTGGAAGAGCATCAGCATTATCGTTGGAAATAACGAAGGAGAGTATGGAAGAGAGTAATTAACATAAATTAAAATATAAATGCCACAACTTCGCGTTAACACACCAGCTTTACTCAATACAGACGAATACGGAACCAGCTTACAATATTACAGCACATGTTGCGATTTTTAAGTAGGTGGCCCTTGGCGCTCAAAAACATCGACACAATTCTCGCTCATGATACTCTTGAGAACACAAACAAACTTCAAAATTTTCTTTTTGAAAGGATTCGAAAACGATACTAAATTACGTACTCGACTGCCACCCAAGAACATCACTAGCTTACCAAAATAGATCCAATGCACTATGTAACGTAAGAAAGGTGCTTGAAAGACGCAAAATGCATACACGTAATGTGTAAATCACGGCTCCATCATCGTTAGCAAACACAAAACCACAAACTGGGTGTAACAGGGCGTCAACGCTAGAACAACGCGTCACCGCTCACAGCAACGGTAAACAAGAACAACAAACATAACGAGTCAAGTATTCAAGATATCTAAAGCTATACTTTAAAAAAAAACATAACAAGAAAATAAAAAACAAAATGAAACAAAACATGAAGCATAACACAAAATAACGCAAACAAGGCGGTTTTGCATATCAATAAATATGCGAATCGCTAAGAACTCCGGCAATTTTCTGGGCTCCAGTCAGTGAAACTCAGGGTATAGGTCAGACAAGTTCAGGGTTATTAGTAAGTTTTCGTCACGGCTCCAGGCAGAAAAACTCAGGGTATAAGTCAGAAAATTTCGCAGTCAAGTTAGCTATCGTCAGGGCTTAAGTTATAAAACGTCAGGGTTGAAAGATCAGAAGATCACGGTCAGAAGATGTCAGGGTTTTGGTCAATAAACTTCAGGTTAGAGAGGTACTCTTCAGGGTATACGTCAGCAACCATCCGAGTCAACAAACATCGAGTTTAAGGTCAGCAAACTTCAGGATTTACTTCAGCAAAACTCGAAGGCTTGGCTCAGCAAATTCCGCATCAGCAATATTCAAGGTATACGTCACCAAAACTCCAGAGAAAGCGAATTTCAATATTTAGGGTGCTAAACGCAGGACTAAGATCGGCAAACTTCCAGGCAGAGGAATCTGCAGAACAGTTCCGGTCATCAAACTACAGGGTTTCGGTCATCAAACTTCAGGATTTAAATCAGCAAACTTCTGGATTCAGGTCGGCCATGATATTGTACTCAAACATCACGATGAGCGCTATAAAGAGCCCGTACAAAAGAACGAAGACCACGGCCAGCGCCTTGTTAAGTCTCCAGCTGGTAAACTGCAGCAGCAGCGGGGTAAGCACGATCACCATTTGACACAAATTAACGTACAGGAATGACTCGCCTGGAAAAACGTAGGGGTTATGTCGGAAACACTCGACAAACCAGACCAGTCCTAAACCTATGGAGATGTTGAAAACGTTCGCGCCAAGTATGCTGTACACGACTTTGTAGCCTTTTCCCGCCAAGGAAGCGCGGTAGGTAGCTAACATCTGCGAGATGGAGAGTCCAAGCGACAGAAAAACAAAGCCCATCATCGAACTCGGAATCCGGAACGCGAGTCCGATAAACTTGGACATCCAGACCAGAAGGAAGGAAAGCAGGACCGCCCACAAAGTAGCCATCAGCAGCGTGGCCCAATACCAGTCACGCTTCTTTGGCTGGCGACAGTCCGGTACGGTCGCACTGAACACGCAAACGGCAGGAAGACTCGCTAGCCAGAGCGGATACCAATACCACCGAGGAGGGGTCAAGGGAGACCGCGGCCCATCGACGTAGTCGTCCAAATCCAAAGTGAAGTAGTAGGATCCCAGCAGTTTGGAGCGTTTCGATCGCTGTTGCATATGCGAAACATGCGATGCGTATCTGCTCGCTCTAATGGATCCGTAGTCATGTCCAGACCTAGCTAGACCATCCGCATCAGATGAGAATCCAG
The DNA here is from genome assembly GCA_003687565.2 of Craspedacusta sowerbii. Taxonomy (NCBI): domain Eukaryota; kingdom Metazoa; phylum Cnidaria; class Hydrozoa; order Limnomedusae; family Olindiidae; genus Craspedacusta; species Craspedacusta sowerbii. The sequence continues at coordinate 3,466 of QQSS02197887.1, forward strand.
TAGGGGCGTCGGAGAAGCCATCCTGTGCCGGTGGCTCCGATAGGCAACCGGCGTCAGAGTCTACGCCCGTTTCCGAGCTATACCCGCAGCCACCAGACTGATAACCATCTCCGCTCGAAGGCGACCTCACCTTTCTATCTGCTTTGCTAGTGTGACCAGCACGGTCTCTTTCATCAAGACCGTGGGCACTTTTTAGAAGTCCTTGCTCCTCGCTTAACTCAAAGGAGGTCTCCTCCAGGATAGCCTCTTGGTTCGCCTGGTGCCGCGAAATCCGGCGGATGGGTTTATCGTCGTCTTCGGCTTTCTTAGCCTGGACTTCTTTGGCGTCGTCACCGCGGTACATCAGCACAATGTGACGCACGCCACGCTCAAGCTGCCGGTTCAAGTTGATGAACAGCAAATAGATGACGTAGATAAACACGACGAAGACGCTCTCCTGCCAAAATACGGTCCTGTCGCGCGAGATCCACAGTAAAATGGTCACAGCCATGAAGTAAAAAACATTGTCGCGCCACAACGGGTACCAACTCAGCTTAACAGGCGAGCCCATAATTAAACCGATAAGGCCGAGGGTAAACAGACTGTTAACCCCACAAGATCCTATCACAATCCCTGCGCCCATCGCACCGGTACCGAAGACAGCGCTCACTAGGTTGCACCAAACTACCGGCAAAGATGTACCAATCACATCCACAGTATTACGCGCCGGATCTGTGGCTATGTGAAAGCGGTCGCAGAGCACTTTCAAAGCCCCAGCCACGTAAGCCTGATTTAACACCACCAGAGCCCCAAAAGTATAAACAGCAACCGCTATGTGAACTGCGATCCAACCCTGGCGCCTGCGTTCGTCCGTAAAGAGGTCTCGAGGGAAGTTATCCATACTTATTTGCTGACAAGTTCTATTTACTTTGGGCAAGTCCAAGGGAATGTCCGGATCACTAGGCAGCCACGAAAGACCGGTGGCCAACTTCGCGCAGAGGAGGACTGCAGGCAGCAGAAAGGCGAGGCTGCCAACAGCCATTGCCCCTCCAAAAGTAGCGTTTTGCTCTAAACAGAAGCTAGAAATAAGAATAAAAAAAAAAAACAGAAGTAAAAACTGGCACCCTGACTATACAAGAATCTACAGCAATACTTAATTAACCATAGGCACGCGCGTATAATCCACACTCCATCATATCGCTTATAGCAGATACGCCCCCTTGGAGGAATTTAACGACAAAATGACCTCCAACAGCACGAGCTGCAAAGTTGATAGATCACAGAGCGGAGTAAATGATCAAGTATGTAAATAAGCAATTAGCAGAACCATTAAAAAAAAGGACAATAACGCCCAATAATTTTCCGTAGGATTCCCTATAACCTAAGCATATTGATCTTGGACTTCACATTGATATAAAGTAAAGGCTACAGCAAAACATCACGCTCCAGGCGCTACGCGTGCACTTGATGTAAGGCAACGTGGGAAGAAACTTGTCCACATCAGCTCACTAAAACCGCCAAGAACAAAACTTGGCGATCATTTAAAAGCATGATAGGGCGTATGTGTGTATATATATATATATATATATATATATATATATATATATATATATATATATATATATATATGTATACATTAATGTGTATATATGAATTAAGCGTATGCACGAAGAGAATCTTTTTTAGTAAATGCCATTTCAAATGAAACTCGATGAAAGCTAAATAAATTATTCAGTTATTTCTTATGTAGCAGGAGTAAAAGAAATACTTCATCGCATCTGGTTTCTAGTACTCGATAACTGCAATGTCAAGGACAGCGCTTACAAACGTTTTTGTTTTAGACTACACGTTTGCGTTTACATGAACTACGTGGATGTTAACTGCACAAATTTATCCTAGTGTTTATTTAGAACAGCGAAAATACCTTTTCGTAGCGATGACCACGAAGCGACGAAAAGAAAGACGAAAGTCCAATTCGTATCGAAGACCATGTAGAGTTTGCGCCCTGAAAATAATATGGATTGATAGTTATTTTTATCCCAAAAGGGAATCTTTGAGTTAAAAACATCATGTCTGACTCATAAATCAGAGTCACACGCAACTTTCTAAGGATGGTAAGTAGCAGACGCCTCATATGTCCCTAATCAAGTTCCAATCGAGAAAAATTCTTGGATTTTCAGGTAGCCACACTACCAAAATGGTTCACTACAAGACAAGATGCAATAGCCCGAAGTACTTCAACCAACTTAAATCAAAATCGACGACAATTCGTATCAACTTACCTGTTTTCGGTTAGAATTCATATTGTAGGAAAAAAATCCGATTTCGGATATTTCCGTAGGAATTTTAACGCTCTGTAAGGACGGCTCGCTGCTTCCAATGCGTCCGTTACCTACAATGTCGCTATTATTTCCGACGTGTCTACTATTTACATTGAGTCCCTTCGCTGCAGCAGATTCATTTCCAGACAAGGCGCGTTTGTTTACGTTAGAAGTGGATTGATAGTTTGCAGCAGCATATGACAACATTTTCGCGTCGATTTTACGCGCTCTGTCAGAATAAACGGTCGTCGATGTAGAGTCGGTAATCTTTTGCTGAGTTTGCGATGCGAAGCCATTGTTTTGTTTTTCCGGTTTAGTCATAGCCAGGTTTTCCGGAAGGGTGCTTGGGGTTGTGTGGGGAGCGGACCTGAGGCTCACGGCATGCATTCCTTCCGCCATCGAGTGAGTATCGCAAGGATCGGAGACAAGATTTATAGGCGAACTTGCCCTTTCGATTTTGTTAGATCCTACAATCTGCATCGTCGATTTGTATTGCGATGAACTGGAGTGGGAGGATGGGGCGTGATCTTTTGCCACGGTCAGTGGGTGCTTTAGTGGGGCTTTTGAATGACGTGTCGGGGGAGGGGGCACAGGATTGGCATCAAATATGCGCGCAGTATTTGAATCTTTGGTGAGCACCGTGTTTGAAGGTCTGAGACGTCTCTTAAGCGCATGGTTAGTCCTCTCGGGCACCTGTGGTGCTGCCTTGGCCACTGCTGGGATGATTCGAACGTCGCCATCATTTATGGCAGGACGTTCGTCGCGCATGCGCGTCATCTTTGTTGACATTCCCTTGTATATGTTAGGCTTCATTTTGAGGCTTGGCTGTTTCTTAGTGTCGGATGGAGAGCTCTTCCAGAAATCAAATTGAGACTGTACGTCCACCCAATCGTCCCACAGGTGATCGACAAACTCGGGCTTCTTCCCTGCCATGGAAGATGTTGGTGGCAGAGAGGTGGGGTTGTGGTCATATGCGTAGACTAGTTCGTTGAATCGCACTCGCTTTCGGCTGTTCATAGGGGATCTATTGGAGTCAGTACTTGAACTTGCCGAGCGACTCTAAAGAAAGATTTTTTACGGCTGCAAAATTTTGAATGACCATATTTACAAGACATAATACCTGTTCATAGCTGGTCTGCTTGGCCTGTTTAAACCTGAACCGAGACGCCATTAGCAATGGAGGGGATATAGAAGGGGTCTCTTGGCAATTACCCTCTGTTCAAACGATCTTCCGCCACAGTCCCCCTTTTCCAGTTAAACCACCAGACAATCAGACAGTTCTAGGGTTGAACTGACTTCCTTTACTCTTATGCCGTTAAAATCTCTTAATACTTGTCAGAGAGGAGACAGTGTTCAAAGGGCATCAAGGGGTCAGGCTCAACTCACCAATACATACATGTGTTAGCTAAGGAGTAGTTACTTGTATGGGCGTCATTTGGGAAGAGGGGGTAGGAGCGTTGAACATCGTATATAGCTTACCTGGCCTCACCTAGTAAGTTCATTTACATCGAATGACAGGCAATGTTTGTTTGATGGTAGGGGTGAGCAAGGACACAAAGTGTGTTCATGCAAACACAAGGTCTGTTCAAGTGTGATGGTAGGTGAGCAAGGATTGCTGACAACCCGTACAAAAGCGTTTCGCTTGGCAGAATCCAAAAGGAGCGACATCGAAAGAAATACACAATAACAACTTACGTAGTTAAGCAGATCCAGACATGATTTGTGGTTTTTGGCCCGCGCTAAATCTTCAGGGAGTCTTCCACGGTCGTCTCGGGCGTCCATTGAAACTCCACTAAATTGGAGCAAATTAATTATAGTACGTAAGACCAGGTTTTGCAGTAGGTTCTTATCTGTTATGGTTTCCATTGCTTCTAGTCAGGTTTTTCAGACATGCTTTTCAGGCATGGTCACAGCTTGCTTTTCAGCTCAGTCAAACCGTACGGCCACCAGTATAGTCATGGTCGGTTAAAGACTCGACTTGCCAAATATATCAGATCAACTTTACTAAATCTAAAGTTACAGTAAATATTGGATCTCTTCCTGTCTATCAACGGAAGGAGCGTTACTAAGGAAAGCCATTCTATTTACTAGCAACAGCTTCGCCTGGGTTAAAGCTTCGTGCACTCGAACATCGCCGACCAATATGCAAGTTGTTGCAAACCGTTGCTACAAACGCAAAGACGCAGGGAACTTGTAAAGATAAGTGCAAGAGCTCCAACTCATTACCACGCATCTGTAGTGTTGTACGAGTTTCCACTTTCTTTCCGGATCCACGTTCGACGACGAACGCTGGAATGCATTGTTCCAGTCATTTGTTTGATTTTACCAAGAATTGGTCAGGATAATTTTAGATCGAGAAAGTTGGCAAGAAATTTGGTTTGCGAAAACGGTTCGTCATCGACGATTACGAAACCAGACACCTCCAACATTCAGATACCCGTTTTAATTTAATTTCTTTTCTGACAGAAATCGAGACGCGTATTACACTAGCATCTGGCATTGGGTATCTACGGTTGCTTAAGTGATTTTTGGTCGAAATTTTGTCCTGGCAATAGCAGTTTCAAGTTGCAGTAAGCAGGCAATCGATAGCGTTCTATGAACACTGTACCCCTGTACGTCAGTGTGTCGAGAGAGTGGTTGGTGCATTCTTCATGTCAAGGGAATGCGACCGGAACATCATGAAGACTTTTTCTTTGAGTTTATTCGCTAGATATCGAATAATATTGATAACATGAACTATATTATATTATAATATTATATTAAGTTATATACATATATATATATATATATATCATATATAATATATTACAATATTTATATTGTATTATAGAATAGGAATAATAATATTGTTAATGAATATTATCGTATAAAGATTGATAGGACTATCTATAATTGATATGTGGCAAAGAGTTTTCTGTTACAACTTTCCGGTGGATGTGAGTTTGATCATTGTAGAACTATTCCTTGGCTAAAAATTGGTTTGAAAGCCACTTTGATGCAGCGCTTCGGACTTCAAAGCTATAATGTAATCAATAAATGGTGTGATATCCTCACGTACGTACGAACTGACAGTTTTAAAGGAATCGTTGCCATTTCCCTAATGTCAAGGGACGATCCACATTGGATTTAAATGGAATCCTCTGCAATTCATTTCCAAGAAAATTTATACTTTATGTAATATATAGGTAATATGATATATTTACATAGTTAATATAATATTATACTCTATATGAAACATACGCTGTTTTAGTACTCTAATATAAGAGCCTCGTGTATAAATTCCAAACATCAAATAAAGATGAAGATCAAAAAATTTAATTCCATGGTCCAACATATGGTGTATTAAGTGAGAGGATAAATTAATCACACGTCATAGCAAGCCTAGATGCTCATGATGACATTTGTCTACTTGAAATGTTTTTCAGATTTTTCGAACGACTTCAAGAAAGAGGAATGGGTGAACTCTTCTAGATTATATATATGTGTGTGTATTTATTTATTTATGATATACGTACCATTTCAACAGCGTTTTTACCACGTCTTCGTTCCCGCAGAAAGCTGCAAGATGCAGGGCTGTTGCGCCTGATTTATCCTTTCCGTTCCCATCAGCTCCACCATGACCGATTAGCCAGCTGCAAATTTTCCAGTGGTTCTCGACAGCGGCTAAAAATGAAGATCTCGCATACACATTTAGCAACTAAGTCGCTGAGAAACCTATGTCGTAATATCCCCGAGAAGTTCCAATAATATTTGTGAAGTTACTGTAGGACTAATAAACACCCTAAGGTGGTAGTGCATGATTTATTAAGACTGATTGATGATTCTAAGGCGAATATAAGAGATAAGACTGATTAAGACTGATTACTGACGTGAAAGTGTGTGTGGCTTGTAAAGATATTACATGGGATAGGGCGATTCCCGTGCATAACAATTAATAGTTTTAACAATTGATACGTCACATATGTTTGGTATTTCACGGCATTCAGAAAGGCGTGGCTGGATGTTCAATCTTCTAAAGCGACTGAGCTCTGCTGGAGCTTAAGTTGCCTCCCTGCGTGATCCGTAAGTCTTACCGAAATGAAGCGGTGTGCATCCATTTCGATCCCTTGCATTGGAGGAGGCCTTGGCAGCGTTCACGAGGTACCGTAGACATTCAAGCTGGTTCTCCTGTGCAGCGGCATGCACACAGGTCATACCGATGTTGGAAGGATCGTCAATGTTCTCTGTCGCGTTTTTAATCAACCATATCAGGCAGTCGAGCTGCCCTTCTTGAGCTGGTAGATGTAATTGATAGCAAATAAGGAAACAATGCTACGAAGTATAGATGGAAGATTGGTATAAAAAAGGAAGTTGGTTTTTCAAAATAAAGACTCATAATTATCCAAAATAAGAAATGCAAAATTATGATAATTATCAAGGGACGGGATTCAAAAAAGCTTAATGCGTGCTTTAAAGACGAAAGCCAGTTCGTAATTGAGTTTTTAAAGAGGCACTAGTACATATCAAGTAGAAGAGATTAAAGGTTTCACGTGTTTTATTTGCGTCGGCTTGGTATCATTATGGTGAACACCGAAAGTAATACTCAGCTGGCAATAGCAGATTGCTTTTAATACTGCCTACCTGCTATGTACCTCGGGTTCGCTCCATTGTGGTCCTAAATGGGACATAAACTTTGTGATATACATGAAGTTACAATGGAGATACGTAAATAGACAAAGTGATAAAAAGATTCTTATGTACAAGTGCATATATCTCCTTAATCTCCAGCCACAGTAACGCGCCCAGCACAGCAGGATATGCGGTAAATTCTGCCAAATGTGTTCCTCGGAATGTGGTCAACAGAACTTCTTTTTCGTCGCTCCAAGGAAAACTGATAGATGCGTATACAGATGTGCGATATATGGTGCAGATGAATATAGAGATATAATCATTCATAGACGTAAACATAGAATGGCAATAGGTATATTGAAATATATGGATTAAGATCCGGATATAGTTATATGAACATAGATGTGAACATAGAGTAAATACTGATTGACGTGGTTGTAGATATGGATACAGACACTTATGGATAGAGATTAAGATGAGGATATATATATGTATGTATGCATATACATACATATATATACATATATATATATACATATACATACATGCATAAATGTATACGGATAATATAGACAATAGATGTGGATATAGATGTAGACATAGACATAGTTGTAGATACAAATTTCCATGAAAATATCGATATAGACATGGACATTGATATTGATGTTGATTTAGATGTAGATATTGATATAAATATAGTATAAATATAAATGTACAAAAAGATAGCGAAAAATTTAGACATGGTTATATGTCACATAAAGGTTAACATTTATGTTTTACGTTTATACCGCAAGTGCTTGTATGTATACGCATTTGTATAGCGGTTTTTTTTTCTGAAATAATTGTTCTACGTATTTTGCATTCCAAATTTAGAACTCAACAGAAGGAGTTACGGTAACACTTTTGAACAGCTTGTGTGGTGTACATTCGCGACGGTGGCCAACAGATCATCACAAAATGAAGTACCCGCAAGCCTATAAATCCTATCACATTCCCTATGTGCCGTCGTATGCGAAGCTACCAGGCCAAGCAAAAGGCACAGAAAAGAATGTCCAGCTGACGATGTCTCGACATTCGAATATGTCTGTCGTGTCTTGTGTGATTCGATCTTGTGATGAGAACCTTGAGCATGATAGATCTTCGGGGGGAGGGGTGCGAGGATAGATGCGATAAATGATTTTAAAAAAGCTCCACGCTTTCTGGGATGGACGTTTCGTAGTTCTTGCGACCTCTTATCTCTGAATAAGAGACGACGCCAAGCAGAAGTGGTACATGGAGGTTGAGGATGCTCCTTTCGGATAACACCCTACGACCAGGCTGAAGAGTTGCTCCTAGCAGAGCCACCTCTGTGTATTGGTAATAGGATCTTCTGACCAAGATCACTGCGTAGCTTGCTAGCGAACATGGCGACATCGACAATAGCGACATGGCACATGGCGGCATCGACCATGGAGGCATCGACCATGAAGGTATCGACCATGGAGGCATCGACCATGGCGGCATCGACCATGGCGGCATTGACCATGGAGGCATCGACCATGGCGGCATGGTGTCAAGCTAGCAGCAAGTCTCACCAAGCCACGAGTCCGTCAATTGAATCTACAACTCTCCCAATCGGAATCAACTGAGCATTGTTTGTGAATAAATTCTTATTTCCGATTTCTTGAAATCTGACAGCGCTTAAGTCAAATCCGTGCTATCAAAGGTCAGCATAGCAAAATTTGCTTCATAACGATGGAAATCCCACGTGGCAAGGAATAAATACTAGGAAATAATGCTAATGGTAGATGCGAACTCAAAGCATACCTTCATATTTACAGCTGATGTTCCGAATTCACTCAAGGCTTGCAAGATTTGGAGATTGCCGCTACTTGCAGCGTAGTGCGCAGGAGTGCTGCCATCCACGGATCTACAAGGCAAGTTATAGAAATCCGCAATGGTCTCTGTGTAACTTAGCAGTTCGATATCGTTATCTCGTCGAGATCCCTTAAGAAAATGAGGTTATCTCTGTCTAAGGAGATATCATTAATATACGATTGGCTTTGTGCAAATAGGCT
>QQSS02197898.1:0-12428 GCA_003687565.2 Craspedacusta sowerbii
GTCAATCAGCCGAGGAGCGTTTTAAGATCGAGTTTTTCATGAAACTCGTGGATCAAGCTATGTCCTCGGTGAACAGCTGCTTCCAGCAACTGAATATTTGGTCTAACATTTTTGGCTATCTCAGCAGTGCGAGTTCCCTGATTGACCTTCACGACAAAAATCAACTTTCGCGGGGGGGAGGGGGGGTGGGTGGCCTCGGAGTAGCTAGCCACGGCCCTGGCTACATGTGTTTAAAAGCTAAGATTAGCAAAAATCAATATATACTCATATACATGTTTACCATACTTCACACAGACCTTACCGTTGCAAAGTTAAGAAACTCATCGCCAAGCTCATTTTTCAACTTGCGAAATGTGCCAAGTATAGCCTTGCAAGGTCCACACCAATTGGCATACACATCAACCACTAGAAAAAAAGATCAGACAACCTACACAACAGCATTAACATAAATTCTAAATTCTCTACTGATTTGTCAAAAATCAGAATTAACATGATATTTACATCAAAATTGCAAATGGAAAGTGCCAAGGCCAGTTTCCTAGTCTGCAACCAGATAACAAACAAAGTAACAGCCATACCAACAAGACCAGACTTAGCCATAAGTGCATCCCATTCTTCTTGATTTTTAACCTCAATCTAGATTTAGAAGGCACAAATGATGGCAACAGCTAGGCCACAGGGATTATCAAACGGTCAACTGATTATTTAAATGATAGTGCTTGAAACTACACTTAATACTGTCTATACTGTTATAAAAAGTGACAAATTGTGCTAGACCTTTTGGCAATAATAAGCGCATCAATAATTTACTCATTGCTCTTCCATAACATCAGAGTTCATGATGGAATTCCTTTAATTATGTCAGAGCTTTATTTACAGAGGAATTCAACTTCATGTAATAACAATATACAAATAACATAATCTATGACTATCCAAGATCTTCATAGAAAATATACAAAACTAAAATAGACTTTAACCTTTGCCAATGATCCACTGAGCTGCATTGAAAGTTACAAAGCCTACCTTGTAAGGACAAACAGCCTAAAAAAATCTCATTTCTTGTATCGCTAGTTAAACAATCAAATCCTCTAAAGTGTTGTACTCATGAATACTAAAAGTTGTCCTAAAGCTATGGAGAAATCACAGACAAATAAAAATTCAATTATGCATGCATGCACATACATATATATACACATGAGGAAATCTACTGAGTGAGTCCATTCCGTGCTATACATGCTCATCAGAAGATCTAAATTTAAGTATCTGTCTCTCTCTCTCTCCATACACAAACTACGCAGAGATGAAGATCTTCTGATAAGTGTGTACATGTCAAGATATGGATCAGAGTATATTTTCTAGTCATCAAGAACGGGTGCTGGCAGCATGTACTTCAATTTGAGATAATAAGGATGCTCAGTGTACTTTGGTAGCCCCGCAACATAGAGTACATGAAGGTGGATTCAGGGGCATTGTCAGCTTTTTATATAATCAAAACTCCTTGACCACCCTTGGTGATGCGTATGAAAATTTCTTCAATCACTAAACTATCTTCTAAGGTAAGATTTCTTTGGTTTTCATATTAATCCACAAAAGGGCTTCTACCGGCACCCTGAACCAAAGGAACCTTAGCATAGCATTAAATGCCAGATGAATCAGTACCTGCTAAACATCAAAGATCGATTAACTGTTCAACAGAAGAGAAAGTGTTTTGGCAGTCCTGGCTATTCGGAACAACTAACTATAGGCTTTCATTTACAGAAAATTACAACATTTACATTTGTGCTACAGTACATATGAAGTTCCAAATTAGGTAGATTTGCTGTGCATTTATTTTATAATATTTTAATTCTGGACTATCATCACTGCCATTTTTCTTATGGTTGCCTAAGATAAAGAAAAAATATTACTTAGAAACCAAAGGTTGAAAAACAAATTGATCAACCCAAGGGACTCCAACAAGAATCCAAAGAACAGATCTAATAGTCTACCTGCAACGGCAGCAGAGCTAGTGGAGTCTTTTTTAAAGCCATGATTTACCGACCGTTAAACTTGATTATCGTTCTCTGTCAGTGCGCTTGTTGGACCGCCATTTTTGTTTTGGAAGCCATGCCGTCAGAATGCTGTGACTTCAGTAACCATGGTTTCTTATCACGCTTGACCTCAACGGGCGAAGTGAATGGAGTTGCGAAGCTTGTTCGCCACATTTCTCTATTTTAAAACTCTATTTAATTCACTACTAACACTACTTTATTAAGCTTGGAATTCAATAGTTTCAAGTTTGGACACTGCAATTTATAAATCGTTCTTGTAGAACGAATGCAAAAGGATTTTGAAATTGCAGAGTCCAATGTCAAATAGAGAAATGTGCAAAGAGCTTTGTTGCGATCTCTAACGGGATATAACTTGTCTGAACATAACTAAACTATGACCATCACACAACTACTTCCCGAATAAGCCATCCAGCGCATGCGAACGGTCCGTAAAACATTAATAAACTTTGAGACCATAACAGAGTTTTTACTACTATTATGCGATAAATTTGTAGATAATCACGAGCAAAGAAACGCTAAAATTCCGAGCAAACCTGTAAGTCAACTTTTTGCTTTCCTTTTCCAGCCATAACGCTTCCTTTTCCACGCGGCAACTAGCTCGTTACAGACTACCTTGTACGACACCCGAAGACGAGAATAATTCAGCTTCGCATCGGCGCAATGGAATGCTAATTCAATCCATAATTGATCAAATCGAATGTAGATCGCTGAAGGGATTTGTTTAATTTATTTCAAACACAGTGACAGATAATCCTGGGCGGCATGGAATGCAGAGATTTTTAAACCGTGTCAACCGGAACACCGCGAACGCCTTGGTTCCAAGGATCAGATAAAATTGAGATTTCTCATATCACCATGTTTGAAGCTGCCTCTTGTAAGCGATATCTGGAAGGAAATTATAATTCTAACCAAAAGGTTACTGGCTTTTTATTTTGCATGTGCTCGCTAAAGTCGCGCCACCTGCAGAAATTTCCAACTGCTTTTGCATTGAGAGATAGTACACCGTCTTTTCTTAGCACAGCTAATCATGTTGAAGAGTACTTCATTGTACTTCATAGAGAAGTATCTGCTACCTCAACACCAATCATAAAGAAGTTGTGAAGAAATTTGTAAAAGTTTCGACTCACGAGGATCATGCAGTATAATTGATGCTTTTATGTAATTCGTGACGCTCGTAGTAAATAGATGGCAATCTAAGATCGCGTGGCTGTTGTTTCATCTCCTCTCTAATACTTGGCAGTGAGTAGAGTAGGCACTCGTTGTTTTAACTGTGTTCAGCTCGGGACATAAACCTTACCTTTACTGGACCATGTTAGCTGCTACACGAGCAATTAATAAAACTGGTTAAAGAGTCCGTTCATGTTCGTCGAAACTAGCAGGCTCGCACAACAACCTTCTGGTTGTTATTGGTAACGATCGCTCGCGATCTTATGGCTGGGCGCCTTGCGCGTACAGCTAGTCACCAAAAATTGCTGACATCAATAATTCTAATAATTTAACCAATAATTGTTGTTATTAGTAAAAAAGGAATAATGAATTGTGTTTTAAGGGGAATTATTTAATTTGAGTGGGACCAAAAAAGTGATTGCATTCTGCAGATGGGTTTTGCTGCGTGTGGACAACTTCTTAAGACATAATCATATAAATAAGTATGCCGAGGAAGCAAGCCATTTTTAATTTTTTTTATTTTATTTTCTTATGCGTGTATAATATTAAAACATCCACAGAAAAACGTCCACAAGAAATGAAGCTTGAAACACCATGCACCTAACGAAACAAAATCTGCCCCCATATATAGTAAACAGAAAAAATAAAAATTTAAAAACTCATTATAACGGAGACAGCACGTAGCCAGCAGGATCCAAAGAAACTGCATCTCCACGCAGGACATGCAAGCTTAGCAAGCTCAATAGAAACGACGGTTGTGCACGCAAGCTTGGTTAAACATAGATTACGAGAACCTCTTTGTACCTAAGCTAAACTCGATTGTCGCAAGACGAATTTTCCTATTGATGATATTATTTTGCTCTCGATGACCGTACAAGAGAATTATGCGTAGCTCTTCACCACAAACGTCTAGGATTGAATAAACCAAAAAATCGGAAGCAAGTCATAAAATGCGTGAATTCGAATGCATTCTTCGGCGTCCCTGTCGAGGACTAGGAGAAGCTCTGGTGCTCTGAAGCACCGCATTTCACATACGAATATTGTAAGAAAACTATAAAATAAATATCAATTTGTTATGGTACTATGGCAACAAGGATAGCTAGGGCGAAAAGTAAGACAATAGTCAGGCAGAGAAGAGACAGCCTAGATAGATAAAGTTAGAGTCAGGTGGTTTGGTACAATTTGATTGATTGTCACTTAGTATCAGTTACTTCTGCATATGTATACATGTATACGTACTTATGTCGGTATACTATAGGAAAAAAGTCTATATGTTAATTTTATGCCCTGTATCAAGTGATGAGTAAAATTTAATGCATTCAAATTTATATTGTAAGCCACTTGGGTTTCGTGACAGGTTGGCGCATAGACTCAAGAGTGAAGAATCAAGATGTATTTTCTCAGTAATAGGAGGAAAGAGAGTCATGAAGTTTATTAGCTTGGTGACAACTGATGGACTACTCAAGGACAGTTACGTCTGTCTTCTTGGTCCCACGATACGTCACCAAGCGAGAATGCGCATCAAATCATTCATCCACACATTTCCTTCTTTTGTTGCCCCAGTACCAAGCAACGCCGAACTTCTTGATCATACTTACCCTATGATGGATCAGCCATCTTCAGGAGAAAGCAACACAAGGCGGAAGATATTGGAGATACAAGTTAAAGTCTCTTACGGTCGGTTGAGGAGATGAAGAACTTCCATAACCAGAAAGACGTCAGTGATCTTGTCAGTCAGATGTCTTGGTTATTGGTATCGCATGAGTTCACGACGCTATAAGCATTTATTTATACTTATGTATATATAAATATATATATATATATATTGTTATATATTATTATTATTATTATTATACATATATATATATATATGCATAATATGCATATATACATACACTTCCAGACCTCCTATATATATATATTGTTATATATTATTATTATTATACATATATATATGCATAATATGCATTATATATATATATATATATATATGTATATATATTTATATATACATACACTTCCAGACCTCCCGGAACCTTAAGGCTGTGTTAGTCTACAACGGAAAAAGCTCTCCGTTCAACCCAATGGCTCAATTTGTGCTTCTCAAAGAGCACTCTACCAGTGTCGAGATGTTGCTGACTGCCTTGAAGTATGACAGACAAGCCACGCACGAGAGGTCATCGGGGCTTTCGAAATGGCGTCATTCTTAATGGGCATCCAACGAAGATTTCATGCAATTTCCTTTTTTCCCCTTGCCTCTGGGACAGCTGCGCCAAAAAAGGAACAATGTGAAGTGGCAGCCACTGATTACTGCTGCACATCAAGTTTGTTAAGATTAGGCAAGAAGTCGCTCTGGACTACAGACGAATAAAATCACTAAGTGTGGCGAGTTCACCTAGCTCCTGGACAGGACAGAGACCGGATAGAAATAGAATGCTGCAGTTGTTCATGGCTTTCTGGGTTATCAAAAGGCTGAAAACCGCGTAGAATCGGATTTGATTGTCATAAAGAATTACGCACAAATGAGAAGCAGAATGTCAGATTCTCAACTCTCATCTTGACAAATTCATGGGAGAAAATGGCAGCGTAATCAGAAGAGAAAGGCTGGCGCTTTCTTCAGGATATACTGGACGTCGAACTTCATTTTCAAGGACAGAACAACGAAAGCATGAGAGGGAGGAAGGGGCTTCATTTTGGGTTATCTTCAACTCCAGCAGGGCCTGAATGTCGTTTCACGTGGGACCTGATCTTTTCCATTGAAATCGCTCAAAAATATAGAAAAAGAGCCAATTTCTTGAGTCTTTTCCGAGTGAATTTTACTGTTTTTTTTTATTATTCAGTAAGCAATTGTTGTTTCTTTCCAGCTGCTCCATGTAATCGGTTTTTCCAGTCTTTAGACGTAACCAATTAATAGGTAGCCCAAGTGAATCTGAACACAAAATTTTATTGCGTAGAGTTGAGAGCGAAATATGCGTTTGTCGATAGTTATTCCAATTTTCCGAAATGACGAAGAATCATGGAAATGAACTTTCTACAGCATACAATACATTCTACTTTTCGCGGGACATGCTTTCACAGACCTTTTGTAGAATCTTCGCCGTAAGGGAGGATAAATCTACCTTTTATTCCTCAATAAGGGGTTCATTGCGAATGGTCTGATGTGACGTAATCTCGCGGCAGTTGAGCTTACAAGATGGCGACAGGTCTGCAGTCGTTACTGATGGAGAAGCTTTGGCTCGCATGTTACTTATTTATTTATTTTTTGGCTAAGTCTGATTGCAACCCAAACCCGAACTCGAGCAATAATGCTAATCCTTACCCAAACCCTAACACTATCCTTAACAAACTCGAGCAAATCCATTCGAAGGCAGTGAATGTAAGCATCCTGCGAGCAGGCGCAGCCATATTGACCTTCTCGGCATGTCGGCATGATCAATTGCATATTGAGGAGTAAATGGCGGCTTTACGGTATGTTAGATACTCATTCGACGAAAATGATCATTTGTTACATTGTCACAAGACTCAAGGGAGCTTAATCAGAATATTCAAGGGTAAAAATTTTGCCATCGTGGCGGCTACTCGATCGTTCAAATTAAATGACTAGTAAGGGCTTTGCAGTCGTAGTTTACTTAAAAATTCCAGACTTCGAAGACGAGCAAGATCATACAAAGTATATTAGCAACTCAGGCATGCTCTGTAACATAAATAAGCCCATACCTACACCAAGAAGACGTGTCATGAATTGATCCACGATTACAGTGACACTTTTCTGTCATTTGGCGTCGGAGGAGACGAAGACACTAAAAATGATGGAGTATCTATTGCGTGAACGTGTGTGGCAGTGTAGATGGCGCCATATGGCAGGCATTCAACTTTCAAGCATTTACTTCGACGGGAACGTCATTACCTGGCACGCACGGAGCACAGACAGTTTAAGTGGCATTTCGTTCAAGCTTTGGAATGGCTTTGCTGTAGTGAAGGCATATATAAATGCAATGGTGTTACGCGGAGGATAGAATTTTTAGTTTAGGGCGAATAACACAAAGTCTAGTAGCATTTCTAGATTTCTTTCTAGTGTCCGCGAAGCGCAGATTACTGAAGTTTAGGTGCCGCGACTTGAGCGAATTCTTCTTGCCGTCTCGATTATCTAAACCAAGCTCATTCCAAGAAGGCAGGCTCCAAAATTTGACCCAGGAGGACCAGGAGGACAGTCCAGACAGTTACTGCAAACGCAGACGACCTCATCGCCTCTCAGTGCATGCGTGCAGGTATGAGTTAGTGTACGCGTGCGCGTGTGTTTCCTTGTGTGTGTGTGTGTGTGTGTGTGTGTGTGTGTGTGTGTGCGTGTGTGTGTGTGTGTGTGTGTGTGTGTGTGTGTGTGTGTGTGTGCGTGTGTACGTGCGTGCGTTTTTGTGTGTGTGTGCGTCTTTGTGTGTGAAAGTCCGGTACTTGGGGATCGACCGATGCAGTTAAAGAGACCAATTTAAGCGTCCCAATTCAAGAGCAGTGCAATAAGGCACCAACAGGAGTTGCGAATAAAACAAAGAACAACACCAACAACAACAGAACAAGCAAGAAACAAGGAACAACAGGAAAACAACCGACCATAATTACATAAGCAATATCAACAATCTACAAAAATTGTTCCAGTTTAGCAAGGATTTCACAAGCTATCATTACGGCTGGATCCTTTCACGGTTCGGGGCGAACTTGATGCGAAGCAAAACACTCGCAAATGCACTACTACTTTCACATCCAAATACGCAACTGCACGCGAAAACGCTTCATGCAAAATCTATCACTTCCGAATGACGTCTGACAAGTTTGCGTCAAATTCGAAGCGCGAACACATCGCTCCTTCCCTCTCCCTTCCAAGTACACGTGGTCCAAGTTGCTTGCCCCAAGAGCTATCCTTAGTCGATCTGGGTGTCAGCGGGCATGCAAGGAGGACGTCGAAGGGTAACTGAATGAAGGGGGACCGCGGCAGCAACGAAAAATGACACCTTTAATCAGAGGTATGCAGCCCATCCGATATACATGGAGGCAAGATTCTCAAGATCTGTGGCTGACTAGAACGGAGAAGAAGCGGAGCAAATGAACAAAAGATAAGCCCCATTTAACAGCGGCTTGCCCCCCCCAAACGCGTTTGTCAAAATGAGCTTTTCAAGAGCACAAGATACTACAGCGACAAATTTTAGCGATAGACAAGAAATTCAAGATAGTACAAAACGATTCCCTCGTCCTCATACACCCAGACATTTCCCATTGCATGAAGATTCAGGTCTCAAAATTAAACACCTTCAAAAGGCATAATAATAGGCAAATATGATGCCAGAAATCGCGATAGGGAAGTAATTCTATCGTAATGACATTCACCTTAATTAGCTGGTGGACTTGACCCTCGATGGAAAGAGCTAATTGAATCGTGGTGCTGCTAGGATAGCCTTTCAAGCGATTCTCGATGTCCTTTAAAATCTTCACAGCCTACAAAAAATAAAGCTGCCATCGTATTGACAACTGGGAATGTCATAAATCGATCACCAACTCCGTCAACGGATCAATCAAATATCAACAAATATTTAAATAAAATTGCACATTTTATGAAAAAATACTTACGCACATATTGCCATAATACGTATTTCATGATCACAATACATGTATACCTACTAGGCATCATCCATAACTTATACATCATTATAAGCTATAAATACTTATTATACATATATATATATATATATATATATAGACACTTACAGCACACATGATGATAGACTGAGCACCCATCTTCGATGGATCTCATGCAGTCTGTGGTTGTCGGTGCGCGAAGAATGTCGGATTTGGGATGTGGGATATCTCTTACCCAGGCAACATCGACACCCTTAGCGCAGGTTTCCCGTAAATTCGCTTTGCATACAGCCTTACATGCGCTTTGACTCAAACTAGGACACAGATCTATTTCGATTTCCCTTTCACATTGATCTATGCTGCAATAAAACTAACATATCAAAATGGAAAAGATAATCTAGATGACAAAATGAAGAGGTTACCAAATCGAGAATAGTTTTTAAAGCGTCCAAAATTTCACATTTTCAACTATATAGCTATATAAAAGACAAATCCCGTCTTCCGAAATTAAAAAAAAAAACGCTTATCACAAACATTGCAAGAACATTTTGAATCATCCCTGTTTTATTTTTAAGTTGAAAAATCCTTCAAGGCACTTGACGTGATATGCTCCGCGAAAATCGACATTATCTTCTCCGAGCAGCCCTGCTCATTTCTTATAGGGGCTCACAGGGCATACCCAATGCCGTCGTCCGTTGCCAACCTAAAGGATCTGCTTCTGGATACCATTGTCCAGCATTCGCACGACATAGCCAACCCAAAAAACGTTTTTAAGGAATCAGCATAGATTCGAAGTCTGACGTGCTGCAGGAACGTAATACCTCGGCACCTGGGATACGCTCCTTCCAATCTACAACAGCGATAGGTCGTTAGCAGCAACGACGGGCTTGTTCCAGTTGCCGCACGTGCCGTCTACGTAGTACCAGCTCTCACAGCCAAGAAGCCTGCCCACAACAACTGCGCGGTGAAGGTTAATCTTTGTCTTCAAGTCAACGCCGTTTTCCCGCCACAACCTGCCCTTTAAATCCACCATAAGCATTTCCAGCTCTCGCGATGGGGGATTCTATTTTGTCGCCCATCGACACAGCATTTAATAACGAACTACCTTGGAAACAGAAATTGTTTGGCAGAAACTGACAGAAATTGTCAGAAATTGCACTCGAGAATTGCTCTGCTACCACAAATAGAGAGAGGAGGTTTGGTAAAGAAACTCAGGTTTCTTTGCGCTTTTGGTTGGACAGAAGTGCTTGGTGGTGGCTGCAAAGCTGTCAAACAGATGTTGCATGTCTTGCCGATTGTGAGCTACCAGAGCACAGTCGTCGAAAAACGTCAGATCAGAAGAAGAATGTCACATTTGGTGTCATGAAAAGCAACACATCATGCTACAAATGATGACAAAAGGCAGCGGAGTGAGCACGCATCCTTGATCTGTGCCGCTTGCTACTTTCAAAGTCTTCCGAGCGCTCTCCCTTTTCGATGAGTTCTGCATCCAATCCGTCATGGAAAGACAGGATGATGTAAACAAATGCCAGCGGGTTGCTAATCTTAGCTGA
Organism: Craspedacusta sowerbii; assembly: GCA_003687565.2. Classification (NCBI taxonomy): domain Eukaryota; kingdom Metazoa; phylum Cnidaria; class Hydrozoa; order Limnomedusae; family Olindiidae; genus Craspedacusta; species Craspedacusta sowerbii. The sequence goes on from QQSS02197898.1 coordinate 10,397, forward strand.
GCATCAACCAGCTCAGTCCGTTCCAGACAGAGTCGACTCTTTCGCTTAGGTCGACCAAAAACTGCGCAAAGCTCGCGCTGTTGCTCGATACATAGTCTTTTACTGGAGAAAAAAAGTCAATCGGTAGGGCGTCCAATTTGACCTAAAGTATAATTATTTAGGATTATTCTACCGACGATCTTTTGAAGTATCAATGGTATTGCAATTCTATTGTGATCGTCGCAAACTGAACGATGGCTTTATAGACATGTATATAAAAGCAATGTTGAAGTTGCCAAATGCGTTGAACTATGCGCGTCTGCGTTGATGTACCTGTTCCACCGATCTTGAAAATCTCAGCCGGTGGCTCATCCTCATTAGGACATTCACCAGGAGACATACAAGAAAAGGCATCGGAACTTCTGCCATATCGATAGGGCCCAAGAGTTCTAATGCAGTTTCCCAGGGTGGCACTTCATTATGCACACCAGACTCAAACTGAGATGGCTGGTTGAACACTTTCCGAAAATGTTGTGTTCATTGTCGCAGTATGTCATCGCGATCATATACGATAGTGCTCCCATCCCCATGTCAATACTTGTAAGCTTCCAGTTACTCTAACACCTTCATGTAGCGCCTTCACATAGCGTTTGTTTGCGGCATCTTGGAGTTTGCTAGTCTTGCTCTCCCTTCGCTTGTCTTTTATCTCTCCTAGCTTCCACTGGGCTGCACTGAGCGCAGTAGTGTAAGCTTTTTGTCTTAGATATCGACTTCCTGTGACGTAGCCATGAAAAATGCACAGCATTGAAACTCCTTCAGCAGCATCTAGCGGTCAGATCTTAGGCGTCAAACCAGTCTTGGTATTTCTTTTAACTTCTTCTGGAAATTGCTTAATTCAATGAAGCAAAATCTACAAGATCAGGCATACAGTATATTTTTTCTATAAACAATATTACGAATAGGCAGACGTCTTTCTTGTTGTTTGGGCGCAATGAGGCAGACTACGAACTCACCATCTCGTTGCTGACTTCACCCGTATCCGACACCTTCTTCCTGAGCTCCTTCTTCCACTCGACGAGAGGATCGTACAAGAAAGTGTTCAGCACGCTGAATAGAAAACCAAACTTACGTAAGGTGAAAGACGCTGCTGAGACGAACACAGTCACGAATACCGAGAAAAAACAAACTCAATCACAAGCAAAAGCTACAAACGTAGTACATCCTCATAAGCCTTACCCCCATAAGTCGTCACGATCATAGCTTGCTACAAAGTTAAACACCTTGGAAAAGCATGCTTATCTGCACATCCCATACCTTAGCAGCGGGTCCCTCTGACTCCTCATCAGCTTCATGGCGGCTTCACACGACTTCCGGTAGACACCTTCGTAACCCAGGGGACCCTGCAGAACAAATTAGCATATAATTTACGATAATTCAATTCACAAGCTATTCATTATCATTCTAATACGCTTGCAAAGCCGAAGATTATATAGAAGCGTTAGTTTTTTTTCTTTCCGCAAAAAAAAAACTCACGGCCGTTGCGAAGAAAAACCAAACAAAGTGCCAAGGAAATAGTAACTTAAGGTAGCGCACGCAATCCGACTGGGAAATCAAGTGCGGCTTGGAAATATGAAAGCCAAAGGCACCAAAGAGGAAGCGAAAGCAAAAGAGCGATCTTCAAACCGTACCATGGCCTTCACCATGTTATGGGTGAGACGGAACGGAACGACTTCTGGACAATCAAACGTTTCACCCTACAACAATACAGCAGCATGCAAACGAACATCTTGAAGACTTCGCAGATACGCTTCACAAATAAGTTGAGGAACCCATAAGAACGAGGTACGAATAACACGAAAAAGGGTACTCTTAGTGCCTAAACGAGAAAAGAAGGGGACTCAGAACTATTTATATATCTATATCTATATGCATTATAATTTAATCCTGCCAGAACAGCATAGCATATAATATATTTCTGCATTTATCTATCTATCTATCTATCTATCTATCTATCTATCTATCTATCTATCTATCTATCTATCTATCTATCTAT